>JACN01013619.1:0-13625 GCA_000787155.1 Scartelaos histophorus | reverse complement strand
GTGGAGCTGAATATTTTGAGCTTTACAGACTAACAGCAGGATTACTCAAACATGTGTGAATGAAACAAAACACAACCCTTGCTAATAGGCTCTTTAATGAGACTAAGCTAAATCAAAAGAAACATTGTGATTGATCAATATGAGGAAAAAAAAAACGGTCACATTGTCCAGCCGTACTGTGTAGCCGTGCATATAAGCGGCGTTTCCGTATATATCACCTTGTCCCCTTCACACGACATTATTCTTATTTTAATTATCCTTTTCGTCGTGCGTTCGGCACGTCTCCTGATGCACTCGTGTCCGTCTTGATTTAGCCTCCAGGGAGCGCTCACGTGTTGTGACACATGCACACGCTCCTCTAATTGCACCGATGTGTGACGCTGGTATAATTACTGCGGGAGGATGTACCTGAGTGTAAAGAGCAGGCGGCTGATAGGACGGTCTGAGGAGACACACGAGGCAGAGCAAGAGGACCTTTAGATTTTATCATCACAATCAAATTAAGGCAGGCGCGGTAAAGGTCCTGTATTTCGCAAAATTGACTTTTATGAGCTTTGTGGGAATAATATCTTAATAATCAATTGTGGGAATGATATCTTTATAATCTGTGTGTTATTTGGAAGAGTTTGCATGATTTCACTTCTGTGTGTTCCTAAACAAAGAGTCTGCATGCGACGTGTGAGACAAGGGTTAAAAATATATGGAACCTGTTGCTTCAGTGCAAGGTCGACACAAGGGGAACCTGGGGTATTTGTGGAAGTTCGGGCAGGTTCAAAGTATAGCCATGTATGTACGGAGAGCCATATATGTACGGTTTAAAGACTGGGGTGTTCATGTTATTTTCAAGCTGTAAACCAAGCCAAATGTGGAATCCAAGTCATTTAAAGAAAGCTGATGTCGGCCAGAATGACAGTTTAAATGGGTGAATACTGCAAGGAGCTGGAGAGATGTAAATGGACAGTCCCCAGAGGTGTACCTGTATTTTCTGCCTAAACCAAATAAATATATTAAGTTGCATCTGGACTTGCCATGTTATAATATTGTTACCTTAACAAAAAAAAACATACCTGGTGTTTGTTTCATTCACACGTGGCTGTATTCATCTCCAAAGCTCAAAATGTTCTGTTCTACCTTGTGATGTAGTAGTAGATGTAGTGGTAGTTTTCAAGTTAACCTGTTTGAGAGAAGTACTCAGCCTAAATATGTGGGGTTTGTGTTTTAAATATGTGCAAAAGAAATAAAACACAACTGATGAGGAAACATTATAACAGATCAGAAAATAGAGAAATATGGGCCTTTTAATTTAGAACTGTGGAAAATACAGTTTAAATGTAGTTAGCACATAAGTATATTAATTTATTTTTACTGCAAAACAAGCATGGAAATATAATCTATACATAACACAACATGGTGGAAAGATGTGTGTAATCAGTACAAACATCAAGTTACAAACACATTTAGAATCCCCAGGCTCAGTTCACTGTTTCAAAGTCAAATAAGGTTAAGGTAAAGTTATAGCCTGATCACAATTCTCCAATTCTCTATATGAGTCAAGATAGATTTTTCTATATACAAGTTTTAAGGCAACAAAACCAACTTTTCTTGCTTTATTGGTCCCTTGCCCATACTGCAGTTGTAGGATGGCAACTTCTTTGGCATCTGTATATTTTTTTTTAGCAGTTTTACTTAAACTTTTGGCAGAAGACATCAACCTCAAATTACAAGTATCTTAAAATCCCTGACACTGCTCACCGAGGGCCTGTAAAGTAAATCCTTTGAATGCTGTGGTGGAGCTCGGCGGTCCCCAACTTAATTAAACAGGTGAATTATGGACTTAAAACTTCAGGAAATAGATGTAGATTAAGCATAAAGCCACAATGATACAAAATGGATCCTGCAGTAAATCTTCTCGGAGATACAAGTGGGGCTGCTGATTAGGAGCCACAGCCGAGTGTGATTTATAGCGGCTCATATCTAGTTTGCCTTGAGTGATGAGACAAACTTTATGTATAATGAGAGGACAAATGAACACAGGAAATGTATACGAGCCAGTGCATAAAGCTGTAATTTAGATTAGAGAGTGGAACATAAGTGTATCCCAGTCCAGGCGACTTCATTAATCAAACGCTATACAACCGACACACAGAGGAAAAAAGGGGAATTTGTTGTTTCGAGAAAATTTGAATATAAAGGGTCGCAGAGAGGTTAGTGTCCTTGCCGATAAGTACGGAGGGTGATGGTTCAAGTCTGCGTGTTATAGCGTTTCTATTCGAGCAGTCCTGAATGATTGATTTCGGTGTCTCATAATGAATACTTGTGAGTAGATGGTGTTCACGTGTTAGAATTTGGTGATTTCATAACTTCAGGTGGAGTTCAGGGGTCGTTGCAGCGGTGGAAAAAGTAGATTTGTTATTTAAGTAAAAGTACAGAGAACAGAGCAAAAAATAAAACTAAACGTATCACACAGTATGACAAAATCTACCTGACTAAAAGTATTAAAGTACTTGTTAAAATGTTCAAATACAGTAAAAAGTAAAAGTATTTTGCACAGATTTTCAGATCTGATAAAGCACTGGGTAAAGATCTGTGCTGATTTTTGTTTAACAGTTTAACAAATTTTCCTTTTTTTGGGTATATTTTTGTTTTCTAAAACTATAAACAAGCTAACAATAACTCACTCAGCGTATCTTTAAAATTACTTTTACTTTTCAGTCCTGCTCTCAGATATAGTAAAGTAAAAGTAAAAAAGATCCCCTTTAAAGTCTACTAAATCTAATCTAAGTACAGATACTTAAAAGTATACTTAAGTACAGTGCATTACTACTTTTACTTCATTATGTTCAACCACTGGGTCTATGTGACTCTTTGTTAGGAATTGGCTCCACAATTTTGCCATTTTAATCTTATGGATTGAAGTCTTTGTGGCAAAATAATGGCTCTACTTAAAAGTGAAATGAAGTGAAAAACTAGCTTCACTCTTGTTCATTTGCGCTGACAGAGGCGACGTTTTGTTTCATGCAATTTAAACACAACTGTTTTATGTTCAGTTCAGTCTCAGTCACTGTTACAAAATTATGAATCATTACATCTTTGGTCATCTTTAAAATATTCATAATAACCTCATTTGAGCGGAGGTGAACACTATAAGCCAACATCACACTCCCTCGGTCCACTTCTTTAATACAGTCGATGAGTCATTCAGATGAGTGACGTGTCTTGCACAAGTGCAGTATGCAACATCAGTGGGGGGTTAAACCAACAACTTCTGATGCAATGTCAGTGGGGGGTTGAAACAACAACTTCTGATTGGATAACCGTCTCTATCGACTGAGCTTCTGCAATCATGTTAGTGGAGTTGTTTCTTGCTACATACAACCCCGGCACACAGAAAGAAGGCAAAGAAAGTTTATTTGTGTAGCACAGTTTGTACACAGAGTATTTCAAAGTCATAAGAAATACATTAAATCACAGTACAAACAAATTAAAATCTAAATAATCAGAGAACAAGGCCCCATAATCCACTGGGGACACCATAAACATCCATCTCTCTGTATATGTGAACTGCCCTTCATTGCCACTATCTTTGATCATTTTATTAAACATTTGAATATGAAACTTTAGGGCCCCAAAATCCCACTTATGCTCTTCTTAAGCTTGAGACGTCTACATAGTTGATACAGAAGTTACATCTCACTTTCTCTTTCACTTTTGTCACATGGAATTATAGACTATGGATTGATATATTGAAGAAAATATCTGAAGAAGAAATGTCTGTGTCAAAGTGCGAAGATGCAAAAATAAATAAATGCAAAAAGTCAATAAAAAATAAGTTCTGGACAATGAAAGAAAGCACAGTTGACAGCAAGATACAAAACGTAATGGAGGGAGGAGGACCAGAGGGAAATTAAATGCTGAAACACTCAAAAGGACAGGCAGCAAAGCAAGAAGAAAAATACAGAGGAGTGTGAGATCAGAAGTGGCATGAAATATTGAATATGAAACAAAATGACAACCGGGATCCATTGCATTTTGGGATGGGATGCAGTCATGGAGAAGAACAAAAGCCCAAGTATGAAGTTTAATGATCTAGTTTAATTCTACTATTCTAATAGCTGATGTGAGATCAGACTGATAACTGTGTACAATATTGTGCAGAAATGTTTGGCTTGAGTTGGTGCTGTGGTGCAGTGTTTACCTGTGGGCCTCAGCAGACGGGGCAAGATAAAGGTCGGCTGATAAACTGTAGCAAATTACAGCCCACACAAGCAAATATATATCGCTGTATATACAAATATCCATAAACAATGGTAATTATATTAATAATATGATTGTGCAGCAGCCTAATCAATATCATAATGTTAACTGCAGTTGAACTATTGGCATCTAAAGCTGCCGTCTGTAAGTTTATTTTATTTCACCTGGCCTTTGGTCAGACTCATTTGTGGTCTGTGGTCTTCTTCTTTCAGACCAAAGCTGGTACATTATCGGACTGTAGCAACCTCGGTAACATCTACTGCTGGAATATAAGAATACAACAGGGCAGGTCGGATAATCTAATTACAAATATTACCTTTAGGGTGCACAGTGCAGCTTTTTCTGGTGGGGCACTGCAACCCGACTGAGTCCACAGAAATATTATTGCTTGTAGTATAAAATGGAATTAAGAGGAATGCTTGTCTCCATGTAGATTAATAAATCACACGTTTAATGCTATACAGTGTAACAGCTGAGGCAAAGCAATACCATCTATGCATCAGTTGTTACAGTTAAATAATGCAAAAGGTTTACAGTTTAGAGGTAGAAAATGTGAATCCTCCTCTGAGAACAACTGTGTGGCTCAAAAGTTATATTCAACATTTGGAAGTCTGAACTAGAGATAATCCAATATTCATTTGTCAATATATTGGGGCGATATTTATAGATTTTTGCATGGTTATCATCCTTATTTCTCCTGCCTATGCTGACATTGGGTTTGGGCCCATACATTGTTGCATACAGCACATGCAGTACATACTTTATTCTATTGTCATGATGGTTTTCACAAATGAGATTACACAGCTCCATCATGGTTAGTAAAAAATGGGTTGTGGATATCTAAAAATCCATTGAGATTATCTTTCCTTGTCATAGATTAATTATACAAATCACTACAAAGTATAGACAATATTGCCCAATCTTGTGAGCCACCATGTTTAGACAATACACATATTAAATATGACTTATCATTGCTGTGGCTTAGACAGAAACGTATGCTGTGCGTAAACTACCAAGGACTAAACAGTCACTATTAGCTGTTTGTGTGCTTTCCCATGCTAATACTTCCATTCCACTGCGCCCTATCTCTGAAGCAGTGTTTATTTTCCTTTGTTTTGCTCGCTCACACATGGCTGCAGGTCCCGAATTAATGAATAGGGTTGCCATGCCATTAGAGGGAATATAACAGGGATACGAGCAGAGATATGAGGTGATGGATCAAACCGGGAGCAGTTGAAAAATCAAAGTATTTTAGATAAGAAATAGCAACAACCTCGGAGCCATTGCAATATCTCCACTGGTAGACCTGAAAGCCTGTGAGATGTATGGCTGACTATTACTGGTAACAGGCAGGAGGGGCAGAGGAGACGGTGTGTGGGAGAGGAGGGAGTAGTAGATTTTGGAAAATTGCTGTAGCCTTCCCCTCAGTCCATTGGCCAGAAAAGAGCAGCTTTCTGTCATATAGGCTCACGGGGAACAGGCCATTGCACAAGCTGACAAATATAACACAAATATCTCTCAAGCCATACTGACCAGATAGAAATGGGGAAACTTTAGAACTTTCTACGCTGTGGTCAGAGTAAGTTGCACAGTACTGGCCTCTATTAAATGTCTGTGAAAAAGGCAGTTGGACTAAGTTTCAAAAGCTGAAGACATTTAATTTCTTTTTCTCTTCAGTTCTGTTGCAGCATCCTGTTATATTTTGAGGGACTTTTCTCCATTCAAACGATCTACTACTTTGTCTTGAATTGTTAATTGCTATGGCAAGCATCCTAATTTTCATCTTTCCATTCCTATTATTTTTACTTAAATTGCTTGATTTCTTGCTTGTTAGTTTGAGAATGTATTAAAGAAGTTATTAGTTAGTTGAAGGTGGCATAGAGGATTTTCTGAGGAACGTTTGTCCTTTTTCAAATGCTTTTACTATACTCTTTTACTATTATCATGACTGCAACGGCATTCAGAGTTATAATAAAGTTGAATTGTGAGACTAATGTATGCTGTGCACAATCTTGGTGATTACTTTAGATTTACATTTATGTTTTTAATGAAGTAGTTTATCCTAGAGAATAAGTTTGCTCCTCATCGCTGCACAGGACTTGTAAATACAACTAGCTACTAATACAACAAGCAGCGGCAAATGGACTTTATCTTTGCATTGAAAATGAAATACAGATACAGATACAGGATATCACAATTGTGTCCTGAAAAACGTCTGTCCAGCTCTTGAAAATAAAGTACGTTTCCCAGCGATAAGCAGAAGTTACCTGTCCAGAAGTAATTTAGCTCCAACGCATCAGTCTTTAGACCTTTGTCTCGAATCACCTTTGTTTAGCTTCGCTCTTTTTCGACTTCACTTCTCCTTTCAGTGACCTCAGAAACTGTGAACTGCGGCGAACTGGTAGTGGATTCTTGTCTGTCATTCCAACAAACTTTGTGCTAACTGCGAGGAAGTTACAGCTAGAAAAAGCCTCTAAGAACCGCTGCATTTGCTTAGTAAACAGCGTCTTCCGTCTGTTGAGTGCGTAAGAGCCATAAGTAACCACGTAATCCCAGCACACCACCATGTCAGTCACACTAGAAGGTTTGTGAGTTTGATTAACAACCCAACAGCCAATAGAAAACAAGGTAGTCTCATTTTCCATTGGCTGATGATTATCTGGCTCCACCACGTCCAGAGTTGATGGATTTTCATTCTTTTTATTTTGCTCATCATAATTACAAGGCTGCTACATGTATATAATGCTATCATTGACAATTTGAGACAACAAAAATCCTCCATACAACCTTTAAATGAACTGACAGCTTCTTGTTTCCATGGAGATGCTTTCTTTGCTTTGAATGTTCCTCAGTAAGAGGTTAAAATGATTTATATCGAAGCAGGTGACTTTACAGGTCAGAGTCAGGTCATGTAATAAAAATGCAAGAAACTTTGGTCAATAAAAACACATGTAATTATATAGATGCTACAAATATAAAGTCATATTCTTAAATATTCCAGACAAAAAAAAACGTTATTTTCTTTATAGTATCAAAATGTCTATATCTCCCAACTTAAATGATAAATAGTTAATCCTGTTATTATTTTACCAAATAGGCAAACATTAACCATCTGATATTTTCAACTTAAATGTAAAACATAGCCCAGTGCTATCATAAGAAGTATCACGAGCAGATGACTGGAGCCTGTTCACAGTTCAGAAGCACTTTTCCATTATCTGTTGGCAGCAGCTGTTCCATCGGCCACATACTGCTCTGTGACTGTGGGCACCAGCAGAGCCCCAGGCCTGTCACATGGGTCTGCAGAGACACAGTAATCCTGCTTCAAGTCACTCGCTCCTGTTTGGGCTATCACGCACAACAAGAGTATACATACAATATTAAAAAGATGGACATTCTATAACTGAATTTGTGTTAAAAAAAGAAGTAAAATGCAATCAATATCCCCTCATTTTCAAACCTGAGATGGTGCTTAAACATTGATTTTGATGATGGAATGCCTCATTAGTGAAGGAGTGGTCCACTGGTTGTGAAGGTTTCATCTGCTTTTTTTAAGTCCTCACTACCATCTGTAAGACTGTATTAATGAGATTGATAAAGCATTACGAGCTGGTTGGCATCTGACAGTCATTATCAGCACTTTTTAAACATGTCCAGATGACTACCTTTTTTGCTGCCACAAATGAAGGAACATTAAAAGTCTTATATTACACAAAAATGAATACTGGGAGATTTTATTAGAATGTTGTCACCTCCTTATAAAACATACTTGGAGTTGTGTTTGTTTCATTCACACACGAGTAATCTCGATGAATCAGTGCTGTGCTGTCAGGGCAGGTGCTTCTCTGTTAGTTGTGAGGAATTCAACAAAACAAATGTCTAATGATTTTGTTTATTAAATCGGGATTTTGTTTTTTAGAACTAGTGATGAGCTGTCATCGGCGTTAACGTACTGGGATAATGTGGAACTAGTAAAAAATATTGCTGTTAATCTATTCTCAAAGTTGGGCAGGGAGATGGGTCTATATTAAGCGAACTATGGTGACTTTCACCTTTAGCGCGGATGTATACGTAGCCAAATTGCACTGTAGGGGGCAGCGAGTTTTTGAAGCTGTAGCTGCTGACTACGAACGCTGATGCCGGGTCAAGCACCGAAACGCCCAGGAAGAGTCACCGTCAAACTACTTAGTTTGAGTGCCACCGAGGCGAGCTGCAGCTCTATCAGACAAACTAACTAATCTTCTTGATCAGTGGTTTGCCACGAGCTGCCGACTCATCAGCGTGGTTGAGGATGATGGGCTCGAGCTTGTTCTCCAGGCAGCCACAGGTGACCCATCTTACAAACTACCAGCGAGGCGAACTAACATTAGGAGAATACATGAGCAGTATGCCGCAGAGAAAGCCAGAAAGGATAAAAAGATGGTAGAGGCGGGGTGTGTAGCACTGACCGGGGACCACTGGACATCTGTCAACAGCGATAACAACCTCGGCGTTACTGTGCACCTCATCGATGCTAGCTGAGAATTTCACTCCCTCGCTTTAGGTATGTCATTATGTCGTTTTTAAAACTACTTAGAATGTAATTACAATGACATCACGAATGTGTTATGTTTGTCTTAAGAACCTCTTCTCAAGGACTTACTTGTAGTCATTACTTAGGTAGTGCACATATTCTGAATGAGCCATTTAATCTAGATTAATCTAGATTAATTAAAATTCTAATGATTTTAATCTAGATTTAAAAAATAATCTATGACCACCATTATTTAGAACTAAACTTTTCTCAAAAATAACATAACTAAGATTATCTTGTAAGATTTGGTGTTATTTTGGGAATTATATGTTCAGAAATGGCTTTCCTTGGGCCTTGCAAGCTGCTGGCCCTAGTGTTAAAACCACTCAGAACTCAAACCACTCAGATTACCGCTTTGCAAATGATTGACTGACATCCACCAGCACTGCTGACAGGGCCCATGCCGACAGGGCAGCTGCCCAGGGCCACATCTCATGGGGAGATGGCATGAGCACAAGTGCGATTTTGCACTGCACAGAGAAGCAGTTTATGTTTTTTACCTTAAGTTATTTGTAATGAAACATTCAGAAAAGCATTTAAAGCTACTAACAAAGATTTAAGTAACACTATAACGCTATACATGGAGCGCAAGATAAATCAATTGTTGGATTCATTGATTTATACTTCTGTGTTTGGATTACACATATAGACTGCATAAATTAATTAATTAATTAATAATACTTGCATTTATATGTACATGTACACATCCGACGGCGACATGTACAAAAGAAAGGCCTCGTCTGTTGAAGACAGCAGTGGTGAGTAAGGCGCTGGTGTTTCATATGGTGTGTGTGCAGTGATTTGGATTATAGCCTAATGAAAAAAGTTAAGACCAGTGGTGTCCACTTTTTGATGGTGATGTGTGTGCATATACTCAGCGTGTGCACTCGTGAGGTCTATCAGTCAGCTGATGCATCGTGCTGCAAATGTTATGCTTTTAAGCAGTGAGTAAGTCAGTCTAGTTAACAAAAGCTCTAAATATTGTGGAGAATCAGCAGTGTGTGTGCTGTATGTGCTGTATGTGCATTAAACATACAGCACACAGCCAGCCTCAGCCACATCCAGTGCTGCTCCACAGGAGGTGGAGCGCATGGGCAGAGAGACTGTATTTAGTCGCTTTTATATCTGTAAATATGGGCAACTGGCCCAGGCCTCGAGACCATGGTCCACCACTGCCTGGAATGATTAGTCTGTCAACATGTCCAAAGTTCATTATACTCTGATCCACCTCGTGATGTCATGAAGCAGTAGTTTTAATGACAGCTGCCTCTTACCTTGTGTTCAGTAGATATTGGCAATTTCAGGTCTGAAATTATACAAATTATTTTTCTCAGGATGTATAGAGTTGAAAAACAGAGTGGAGCTCTACCTGTATCAAAACAACACATCATAAAATGGAAGAGAGTGTTTTTTTTTTTTATTTGAGAGAGGAACTCAGCCTAAATATGCAGGCTTTGTGTGTTAAAGATGCTTGAATGTAACAAAACACAACTCTAGGTATGTTTTTGATAAGGAAACAACATTATAACATAGATCAGAAAATAGCTTCATATAGGTCCTTTAAAACAAAAACCTCCATCGAGCCTGATATTATGTCAGGCATTTGAAGCCCCATATTGTGGCTGGACGTTGGCTATCTCTTCAGAAGTCTTTGCATTATATTTGCACTCATCTAACCTCTAATCAAAGTAGAAGTCAAAAACCTTGACCTCATCAGGATTCTTGTACGCAGGCATTTTTAACTCTGGTGGTCTTAATGAATTACAAAGGCCCAGTGCAGAATGTCAGCCCACACAGACACCTGCGTCAGTGCCGGGGCAGCCATTTTGATTGAACCTCCAGACTTCACCTGTGTCCTCAGCCTGTAGTGACAGAGCAGAGAGGGCACCAGGGGGCAAACAATTACAGAACAGCCCCTCCCTGCGTCGGCGCTCCCAAAACACAGAGTAATAACTGCTGCACTGCTCCTTATTGGCTCAGCTTTTTTTTTAGGGACCTCACACCTGCCTCACACTTCACAAAACTGTCAAGCAATACAGGCTAAAAGTAACATTCACACGTTTTTAGTTTTAACTTTGTACTGATTTTTGTCATCACGTTTTAGTATTACATCCTGACTATCCAGGTTTTACATATGAGATGATGTAAGGAGATGAGCTTATGGCACACAATTTACAAGATGGATTTTTAATTACTCAAGCCATCTTCTTCCTCTTATCTGGGTCATGAAGGCAGCAGTTTAAGCAGAGATTCACAGACTTCCCTCACCCTGGACACTTCCCTCAGCTCCTCCAGAGGAACCCAAGTCATTCTGAGGTCTTCCCCAGGGCGTCCTCCTTGTGGGACATGCCCAACCCACCTCCTCTTCACCTGAAAATGCAGCAGCTTTTTTTTTTCCGTGTGACTGAGCTCCTCAGCCTATCTCTGAGGGAGCACCCAGCCACTCTGCGGAGGGAAAATATTGATTGCGAACTTGGCTCTAGATTTTTTATTAAATGGTAAATCTTTATTGTATAGAGATAAGACCTTGGGCTATTGTATTTGCTGAAACCACAGCTACAACAAGGTATTTTGGCCAATATATTTGTTCAGCTAATATATCAGAAGTTAAGCTATAGTGGATGCCCAAATTTCTTTGCCATAGACACTATTATATCCCGGTTTCTTTTTAGATGCAAACTGTACTTAGACAAAGATGCATGTTAGACCATTTTTTTCTTGGTCATTAACTGTTCTGAATTCTTATAATCTGCATCAGCATTAGTCCTGTTAGAAGCATAATATAGAGATAAGACTTTGGGCTATTGTATTTGCTGAAACCACAGCTACAACAAGGTATTTTGGCCAATATATTTGTTCAGCTAAACAATCAGAAGTGGTTGAAGTTAAGCTATAGTGGATGCCCAAATTTCTTTGCCATAAACAGTATTATATCCCAGTTTCTTTTTAGATGCAAATCAGTAAACTGTACATAGACAGAGATGCATGTTAGACCATTTTTTTTCTTGGTCATCAACTGTTCTGAATTCTTATAATCTGCATCAGCATTAGTCTTGTAAAAAACATCAAATTCAACCTCAAATATTGCACGCCTACTCAGACTGAAATCATTGTCCATTTTATGCCCATACCCCCATGTTGCTAGAGCGAGGAGTCTAAAATACTAGAATGTTCGTTGAGGGAATAGTCGTGGAGCGCGGGCTATTTTTGGCCGGTCTCTTATTGAAGAAAGTGTGAGCGGGCCTGGGAGGCACACTGATATGATTTAGTGTGGGGTTAGCTGCTGTCGTCACTCCTCTGCACTGGGACGCTCCTGACACCCCCAGCTCCTGGACACAAGAGAACTATTCAAACATGAAGTGGTCTCGAAGGACGTTAGTGCTATTCAAAGAGACAAAATTCACAATATAACATCTCTTCAATATCTGGAGCAAAGGTAAAACTTGCCTGTGTAACTTTTCTGTTGAGGGGGACTGACATCTCTTTGTCTCCATGGTGATTTTATGGCTTTTTAAGTAATACTATTCATTGTGGCTTTAAATGTATTCATCTTGCATTTTTTAATTGCAGATGTTTGCTAATTAAACTCATTCTTGCATTCATATTGTGAATAAATGTAGATGTAAAATGGCTGTCTCACCTGCTTGTCTCCATAACGATAATTAAATACCTTATTCTGGGACATTGCATCTGTATAGAAACTCCACTTGGTTAAAAAAAAAAAAAAAAAGTTAAACAATGCAATAGTTTAAACATATGCATTATGTCCTTGCTATTGATTTAATACACTGAAGTTAGATTTTATTCTATTTTCAATGTACTTCCACTTAAAATATTCAAATGGATTCACACTAAAATATTCTCATTCTTCGCCTAATTCTGCAGACTTGTTTCACCATTCATCATTCCTCACTAGACTAGTTTAAAAAAAGTCATAAATACGCAACAACCTTGCACGCCGAACAAGCGCTTTTTGTTTCTAAGAAGCGAAAACTTATAAACCACAAAGTTGACTCCAGGACAAAGTGTGTGATGCAGTGTCTGTGTATAGGCTCAAACGCACAGCAGAAAAAGATCTATTAGCGCCGTTGCTCAAGGCCCCCCGCGTGGCGCTGCTGCAGGTAAGGGGACAGTGTTAATGCAGGGTTTGAATGGCCCCTGCTTCCCTATGCTCCAATCAATACGTGCAAACAGTTAACATAAAGAATGACCGGGGCCCGCTGCTCCTGGGGGCTGTTTGTCCTATTCAATCAATGAGACCAATGACTTTTAAGAAGGAATGGCAAATTTCAAGCTGACACCTGCTGCTTGCTTATATTTAATGTTACAAGTTTAAAGGGGCACTGTGTAACTTTTCTGATGGAACAGTCTGCATTGCACAGTATGTTTATGTATAGCATTTGTTTCATTACCACAAAAACATGCATATTTCTGTGAAGTGTCAGAAGTAAATTTCCCTGAGTCACCTCCTGCTTTCCTTGGAGATAGATAAGTTCTCTGCAAAGCAAAGTTATATCTATGGAGAGAAGCAGGTAGCAGCAAAAAATATACATAAAAATTGCATTTAATAATAATGATTTGATTAACATTTTGGGCACAAGCCACAGCTGCCCTGGGGTAGACTCATGGAGAAGAAAGACTCTCAATATGTGCCATTAGACCCCTTGATCACTACTAACTCTTGCACACTAGAACTAAGCAATGTGGGAGAAGTGTCTTGCCCAAGGATACAACAACAGTTTGTACTAGAGCCACTGCTGCCCCTCTGACACTTTTTCAATCTAATCCAATCCACTTT
>JACN01102953.1:0-12992 GCA_000787155.1 Scartelaos histophorus | reverse complement strand
CAAACTGTACTGAAAATGAACTGAACCTTGACCTCAAAACCCGAGGTACGTACAGAACCATTACACCCCTGTTGATAACTATTTTTCATTTGAGGCCACGCAATGTCTAAGCTTCTTAATCATTTAGCTTGAGTTTAAGACCAAGTTGACTAAATAAATCAATCTTGCCCTGTGCAGTGCCAGTGACAAACTGACCATGTAACTGGTATAAATTGCAAGTTTTAGTAGAGAACTGTTACTGAACTGCGTATTTGTATGTTAAAATAAAGTCATAATTTGCATCTGAAGCTCCAGCTGACTGCGTTCTTTCTCCTTTCTGTTGGAGTCTTTACATTCTCGATAATAACATTTGATAATTTGTCAGCCCTATGTGTGGTAAATAGAATAAAACAACAGAAAGGCACATTTCTACATCAGCAAAGTAATTAAGATGACATATAATATCCGTTAATGACTTCACTGACTCGAGAGGTTCTTAAATTCAAGTTACTTATTTACACATTAAATCAAACTATAATAGCAATAGAAGAGAATCGTGCATCACAACCGTTTTACCAAATGACTTGATTTCTTTTCTTTCTTTTTTTTTTTACAGGGGTCCAGTTATTGGCTCTCCTCGTCCCAACCCTTATTGCTTACCTCTTGGATGAAAAGGCTATCTCCTCCGCACCACCTGTCTCTAAAGGTCTTCACGAGTTTGCGCTTCAAAACTTGATGCGTATCGGACCCCTGTACCCGGCCGCCTTCAAGATCGTCATTGGTGCCGCTCCTGAGCTCAAAACTCGCCTTGAATCTGCCATAAGGGCCAACCAGGCCAGTAGTAAAGCCAAGGCTGCAGCAAGACAAGCCCAACCTACTGTACAGGCTGCACCAACCATAAAACTAAAAACTAGCTTCTTCTAAAGACTGCTAAAACATGCTGAACAAGGCTAACATTTTATTATAAGGTAACATGATGTCATATCTGTCATTTTTATTTATACTGTTACACATTTTACTTAGTTCTTATTTTTAAGTATTTTTTTGTAAATAGTTACCTTCATTTGAATGTTAAATCATGCTGCTGAATTAATGGATGTCATTCTCTGACAGATAGACGTATCTATGTGACGGGACCATTTCTAAATAATTTTCTTCTTTAGATTTCTTTTATTTGGCTTTCCTTGTCGTCAGTTGGTTTCTTTATTCTATGATAAATTACTATGGCCATGTATATAATTGTGAAATACATCATAGATCATATCAGGATTACATGTTTACATTGTTTTATTGCATACATAAACCTGATTGGTTTAACAAAAAGAGCCTGTCTCATTTTAAGCAGATGTTGCCATTAAATTATGTCTGAAATTGAAACTGCATTAATAACATGAATGAAAACTTTTAAGGACAAAACTCAAGAGCATCACTGTTCTACATTTTCATCTCATAAATTGCCCATGAGTGCATTTGATTCATCTGCTTGTGAAGTGATCTGCACACATAATAAATTATTTTATTTGAATTGTATGTCTCTGTGTGCTGACTTAAAAGCAAAAGAGAATCTTGAATACTGAGAAGAGAAGAGCCTGCTACAGACACAACAGACACAACAGTTGCATTAATTTCACAGCGCGCATGTTTCTGCAGAAACTGGACATTTTTATTCAGTTAGGAAGGTCACGTCTGAACCATGAAAATGACTAAATGTTTACATTTTTGTAATGCATTTGTCAAATACGACTTTCTGCATATTAAGACTCCAGTGGATATTATATTATTATTATTATTATATATTATGAGCTGTGCGGCCTCGTGAATCGCGCGCACCCTGACGCACGCTGTGGGCGTGGCCGCGCGCTGACGTCACTCGGTGACAGCCGCTGTCAGAAGTGAGTTCATTCTCGAGGAGACGGAGCCGTGACCAGGCTGAAGCTCTTCCTTTGGTCTCTAGCGCTAAAAATCAGCGATACAACGGAGAGAGCGAACCCGAGAGCCCGGCCATGGACGAACAGGCGGGCCCCGGTGTGTTCTTCAACAACAATAACAACTCCGTTTTACCCGGCGCTGGGAAAGGACCGCTGCCCGATGGCGACGCAGGGGAGGCGGCCAGAGCGCAGTACAGTATCCCGGGGATCTTGCACTTCCTGCAGCACGAATGGGCCCGCTTCGAAGTAGAGAGGGCACAATGGGAGATGGAGAGAGCCGAACTACAGGTAAAACATTGCATTTATTGTGCGGATGGTTACGTTTAGTGGGAATAACGGGACGTATGTGCGTGGCTTTGTGAATTGTCGCTTCTGGAGGCTCTGTCTGATTGTTCTGCTGTTAGCTTCTTAGCGTTAGCCTCTGTGCTAAAGCAGCTGCAGCGCCCCCATGACCCGACTTCTCGACGACTATTTGCTTCTTTTATCACGTACTAAAACGAGAAAAGCGGCACATCTGTATTTCTGTTTGTCTGGACACTGTAGCAAAAATAGATTCGCGCGATGGATAATTGTTTATTGAAACTAACCCCGTAAAGTGCATTGCGTTGTTGACAGTGCTGGAAGACGCATTGACTGGAGCATCGTACTTATGTGGTAGTAGTAAAGCCACTAGATGCCTTTACGTAATTATACTGTAGTGGTAAATTATTTTCAAAATCCCTTAAACATTCCCATAATTGCTCCAAAACTATATATATTATTAAAGCTACTACGCACTCTGTAGCTGTAGCTGCCATGTCACTGCCACTGCTGAAGTCACCACCAAAATGTTTGCCACTGTCAACCTGTTTGAGACAGACCACTGGGTTTATTGGCCCACCATCTTAGACAGAGCTTTATGGCTTTGTACCAGCAAGTCATCTGATGAGCTGCATTTTGTCTTTCCTGGTAGTGATCCAGGATTTTCCAATGCGTAATGTAAGGGCAATGAGAGATAGAGCTAAGACACTCAATCACTCCGTGCATCTTGGAGTTCATTGTAATCTTATATCTCAATGAATTTGAAATAAAAGTTTCAGTTTATGGCATTGCTGTTCCTCTAAAAAGTGAATGTAACTTTATTGCTGTGCTGTGATATTGCACTTTTACCTCCAGTGCAATGCATGGTTTGAACCATGTCATCTATTAGCATAATAGTTGGAAGTCTTCTTGAAGATTTCACTGTTGTATGCACATTTCCAGGAGCATTTATTGTTCAGCTATTATTTTATTTGCAGCTTTGAAATGAACCTCTTCATAATTTATTTTGCTTTCACGTTTGGACTCATGTGTGAACTTATGGTCACTTGTTTCCAGTCCACTCTCTGACCTCATCCAGCAAAGAGATGAGGAGGAAGTCTCTAGTAGGGACTATTGTAGTAGACTTTGGCTCATTGACTCTGGTGTGCTCCGTCTGTTCTACTGTACTGTTCTTCCTGTCTGCAGTCGATCATAAAGAGTGCTTATCAGAAAGCACCAGCATCTGTGGTAAGGCGCTCTCGGGTTGCTAAAAGACTTGTGGAGTGGTTAGTTTGTGGCGGCAAAACTGTGAGCGCAAATTTTGAGTTGGAGCTTATGCTGACGTGAAATGAAAAGGTCTTCGAAGATTGGCTATGTGACAACTGTTGGTTTGCTATCCACTGAACCCAGATATCTCTGAATATATATGCAGTTAAACACAACGTAAACAAATTATAATAAGTATGGATGTTTTTTCATTTAACACTGGAAAATAATGCATAGTGATGCGTGATACTGTAAAAAGTTTGTAAAATAAATCTGAAGAATATTAAATTATTAGTGCCACGTGTAATTTTGAAAAAGTCTCAAACATATCTTTAAAAATGCAACTTTTTGGGGCTTAACTTTATGCAACTGTGTTGAAATATGTTGCTGGAATAGTCAGATTTTCTTGTAGTTCACAGTTTCCTCTCTTCTCCACAACTATGTGAAACCTGCAGCTCTGATGAATGTATTTTGTCACCTTATAATGACCTTGAAGGATTTGCTGAAGGTGTGACAGTACATGAATAATTTTGTATGGAAATCCATCTTCACTGACAAATATAAGTACATTTAGGAGAACTTTAAGGCTGCAGTAGTTTTCCTACATACTGTATATCAATATGCCAGCTAAAGAAGAGATAATGTTGACTTTAAAAGAACTTTCCCCAAATACATTTAAACATTACACAAGAAAAGGCATCGACAGTAGTTGCATTATGATAATAGTAAACATCAAACATTACGACACAAAGCATTAAAAACAATAGGGTTCATTCCACTTACACGTTGACAATAATGCAGGATAATCTTAGTAAAACATTAAAAATAAACATTATACTTAAAAGACATGAGCTGCAACTGACAAATAGCAGAATTATGCCATAGAAGTTACTTTTTCAGCCCATTACAGCTGAGATCTTTTCAAAATCTCACAATTATTACAAAGAAAATATGTAATATTGAGCCAAAAAAAAAGTATCTTTTCTTCCATTTATCATATTGAAGTCGATATAGTAATTATTGTGACAGACTTATTTGTTTTCCTTTTTTTACCAAATGGTAGAGATGCTAGATGTAGGAGAATGAGCTGTCCAACCTTTGCGATGGAGACCTTTTATGTAATAAAGTAGTAAAAAAATCCAGATTAACAATATGAAATGGCATTTGACTGTAATGTAACGTGGCCTTTTTCAGTTCCATTTCAGATCCATATCAAATGCATAACAACTTTGCTACATATGTTGTATTATGTGACTAGTATCAAGGGTTGACCAGTGCACCCAAAGCTTTATCTGTCAAACTCTTAGCACTGTGTGTGGTAATGGTGTGGATTTATCACTGAGAATGCTATTTTTCCTGTAGCTTAAAGGTGGATATAAAATAACATGAACCATCATTTAAACCTGCCTCTACTAACTGTCGTCTTATCAGAAGTTTATTATCGAAACATCAAACGCTTTAGACTATATAGAAACGTGTTGTCATTTCCACACCTTTATACCTGCTGTGACTGTTTTAGGCAAACCCAGGAATGTTGTCTGTCCAGATAGTTTGCTCACAGCCACTCCTCTGATTGGTTAATAACATTAATAACTCATGTAAAGGTCCTGTCAGCTGTGATTAGAGCACTTCATTGATCGGCTCAATTCAACTCAAAATGGCTCAGCATCTTTCATTATACTTCAGGTTGCGTTCAAACTTGTACAAACAAAATGAATGTGTTAATAACCTGGAACTGAACCAGGAAATAAATCAGGAATAAACTCGGTTGGTAAAGTTTGTGTAGCTAGTTTGGTTAATGTATGTTTTTATGAAAATACTATATAAATTAATTTGCCTCATTTGCCCAAAACAGAAAAAAATGAATGTTGTGAAGATCTGAGGCGGCATGATGCCCCTGGGTAGGTATTTCTAACATAGGGACTAAACTACATTCCCGTGTAATGGTAAAAAACAAAACATGAATCCTTTATTATTAGATCAACATGATTTAAATCTCAGGAATAGGATAAAATAGGTCAGGTTTTACGGTAAAGTTTGAGCGTAGCCAAGTGAATATGGTTAGGTTTATGAGGATGAGTCTGGGATATTAATATAAGTGAATGTAACGTCTCAAAAAAGCATGGGAAACAAACATGTGTGCCTGTGTGTGTTGTGTTGTGGTGTTGTGTGCTCTGCTCCTGTCCCCTGTGCCCCTGTGCCTTTGTGCCTCTGGTCCTGGGGAAATCCCTGCTCGGCCAGTGTCCTCTTGCTGAAGGCTTGTGTCAGCAGCAGCAGCAGCACCGTCCTGAACCCGACACCAGGAGAGCAGGAACGTGACGCGGGGCTCAAACACTCACGCCTTATTCTGGGAACACGAGCGAGACACGATTGTTTAACGATTGACTGATTTGTTCAACTCGGGCTGCCTCACATAGTAATAACCCTTTGGTCCAAATGTAGTGTAAGGTTTTATCCTTGTCATATTAAAAATTGATGCTGTAATGAAAAGACTCAATGCTCTATTTCTATTTCAATACCACAATGATGATTCAAAATCATTTTTTTAGCCAATAGATTTCTTCAATACAATAATAGTAGTTCCCTTACTATGAAGTTCGTAGTTAAACTATAGATAACGTGACTATTTTAAAACTATACATGAAGGCAAAACATTCTTTTGTCTGTATTGGCTTGTCCAAAGATGCATTGAGAGAATGCATGTTTATTATGAGTGTCCTGTTACGGGACAACCTTGTGGCATCACTTGCAGAAGTTTAATGTCATGCATAATGCAAAAACATGTCAGCAAAGACGAGCAGTGGCCGGGCCCTCAACTAGAATAGCTCTGGCCAATATTGCAGGTTACAATTCAAGAATATTCAATACACTACTTAATAATAATAATAATATTACATGTGTCTTGTTTTCCTCTGCTCTTCCCAAATGCCATCCAGCGCTGCCCTTGGAGCAGCTAACATGAGCTTAACCTCATTACAATGACTCAGGGTATGTTGAATTTACTTAAGGCACAGATTGTTGAACTCCGCAGAGCCTTAAGGACCAAACCATGCACAAACATTGTGGTGTGGTTGGAGTCTAGCAAAAAAGGGTGTCACCATCATTCCTCGGCACATCCACCCCCGGGCCGCAGTTATTTCTGTTTGCCCGCCTCGTGCTGCAGAGACGATACAGGCTCAATATTGGTGCCCCCAGGAGTCAACATAGAAATGACAAATGTTTGAAGAGCAATCCATTTTAAAGGTACAATAACAAGAATGTGGATGTTTATGTCGGCATAACGTGGCAGCCATTTTTGCTGTTTGAGTGATTAGACTAAGTAAAGCGCTACTGGAAAATGTGAATTTAACTGAAACAATATTTAGCAATATTGTTTCACTTTTACCCTTAGAGATAAATTTGGCTTTGTAAATGGATTGGCCTATTTTTTTTTATTTTTTACCCTTCTTTTAGAAGACTTGTGGTTTTGTTCCAGATACTATTTGATACTAAAACGAGTATCAAAACTAGATTTTAATTTGAACAAGTTTCAATACTGAAAAACAAACTAAATCAACACCACATAAAAAGGACAACTGGATTGTGTAACTGCTATAACCTATAAAAGGAAATGATCTAAAGAAAAAGAAAAGAAATATGTGCATTCATTCTTCAGAGTGTCTTTTAGTTGCTTGTTTAGTTGAGTTACTCCAGTCTCTCCTACTCCCCTTATTACCAACACAGAGGTCCAGAGTCATTTGACTGCACATCAAATATTCACTGAGCAGATCACAGTGGCTTTAAAAGGGTTTCTATTTTTGCTGCAGCGAGCGCCTGGAGGAGGTACCATGTTTACTAACTCCAGCCTGCTCCACTGTCCCGCTTGGACCGGTCCCAGCTCCTCTGCGCCTCAGAGACGTACATCCGACAGAGGGGCTGTTAAATCCCCAAATCTGCTCCGTTCATTCAGTGAGCAGGCTCTGTGTGGGAGTGTGGGACAGCTGCCTGCTCTGAGGTCATCGGGGTGTCGCTCTGCAAATGAGATTCACAAACTGGAGTCCTCCTTCGACCCAACTATAGCTTTTGGAAAATGGTGCACGTAAGCCTGGGCAGCATGTTTCCCTTTATTGCTCAATCCCAATTCCCCTATTAAAAATGCCATTCTATAATAATTTCCTGAACATAAAGAATACCAACTTTTAACCAGTGCCATATTAACATAGACATTTATATATTTTTGAACTCTAAAGACATTTGCTGACAGTATTATAGACACTAACGATTAGAAATGACTAAAGCTCGTTGTCAATTATAGAATTTGTCTGTTTTTTGCAGTAAATCAAGGTGTGATTGATCCACATAAGCGGAGAAAGAGTCATGGATGTATTTTTTTTGCCATATCATGGTGCACTTTCAGCCTCCGTTCTCCTAATGACTTTTTTACCCAAAGATCATACATCGGCCAGTGCTTTCTCTGGACTTAATTGGTGATTTAAAAACTATTACGTCTAGTCAATGCGTCGCCTTTTCTCAGAGCTACACACTTTTTATTGATCCATCATTTGTCTCTGCCACGACTGCTCCTCCAGGACATCCAGCCCGCTATATTTGTAAAGAAACCGCTGATGTTGAAAATGCCTCCCTGCTGTCTCTGTGTGTGCGGCCATATTGTGGAAAATGAATGCAGCAACATGAGGGAGACGTGATCCAGCCGCCCAGAACATCCCAGACCTGTTTCTGTTTTGCCCGACAGTGAGACTGAACTGTGTTAGAGGACGTGATGCTCACTTTTGTATGAAAGATTGTTCTAGTCTAATCAAAAAATCTTTATTGTGAAATATTGATGTAAAGTTAGGAGACTTTTTTCAAACACTTTATCATTGTTGCTGGGGCCGAGCCAACTCTACCCACTGACTGTTCCTTGGTATTTCCCAAATCATTTATCACCAGAGTGTTTTTGCTTTGTTGGTTTATTCCCGTGTTGAAGTGATTCTGCAAGTTAAGTTAGTCGCCCTAGTCAACCCTCCAGATATTCACCCCGACTCATTTACATCAGGAGCAACATCATCATGTTGCTTCTGTGTTTTTAAAATCTGTATATTCTCACTGCCTGTACACAGCCAGAACTCTCAAGTATTCTCAGTTTGCAAACTCACAAAAATCCATCAGTACTGCTCCAGTTGTTGAGACTTGACCAATCACAGGGCAGCAGTGGGAGGTGTTTTGTGAATTTTTGGACCGGAAAGACGTCCGAGCTTTCCTTTCAACTGGCTTTAACAAAAGTTTGGGCGAAGGGTCACAGCAGCATGAATTCAATCAGCTTGAAGTATTCGTCTGAATCTTCTTTGACCATTCCAGATTAATAAAGTGAAGCCTAACTCATTTCAGAGTTCTACAAATATCAATCTTGCGTTAACCCAAAGTTAATGAGAAACATTGGCCTGATCTGTTTGCAGCCAGGAGCCTTGTCACAGAAAATTGTAAAATGTAGATCAATCCACACAGTTAAGCAGTGTCATGGTGACCGCTGCTTCAGATCAATGTGTTCTCTGGAATGAAGATTTGGGACAGACTCCAATTACAAACCCCAAGTCCTACATCTCACCCGATTGTCTTTCTGACATGTAAACTGCAGATTTGAACAGAGACAAGTGCAAATTTAACCCGGACCTGTGTGAGGAGGACAGCCAGTGTGTGCGACGCTTCTGAGACAGATGTGCAAACAGTAAAATTAGCCTCGTACAAAGGCGAGAAGCTGGTAAATACACTTTCACACTTGAGTCTTCAGAGAGGTGACAAAAACAGCAGCTCTGGCAAATCCACAGATCAGGAATATATTCCCTTCAAACAGAACAGGGACATGGAGAAAAACGTTGTGCTGTGATTGAATTGTCTGTTTGTTGAGTGAGTGAAAAGTGGAAGTAAAGGGTTTGTTGCCTGTCTCAGCTTTTATTTAAGTGATGTTTGTGAGAGCACAATGAGCAATCAAATCAAAGTCATTATTTTGACACACATAGGTAAATGCAAAGGCCTCAGGTGTATTTTCTGGACACGTTTTAAAATGTGAATTTTGAACAAAATCGTATTACTGAAACATTCATCTCCAACGCAATTGCAACGCTTGTCAGAAAAACTAGATATTTTCCCAAAAATCATTCAATGCTTCCAACAAAGTGTGATTTCTACAATAGTCCAGGTCGTTTTTAGTGCATATGGAGGAGGATTTAGACCATGGGGGGGCACCCTGGTGTCCTCTATTAATGGAAAACTCTGCATCCTTCAGCCCCACACACAAAGCTCTGCCTGTCAGGAGGAGCTATAGGTGACAGCAGGGCAGCGCTTTTTTTCCTTTTTGGTGACGAAAAAAACCCCCAAAACTTATTTAATTTCTGTAGTCATCAAAGTTGAACATATTAAGGGATATTATTGTATAATTCATGCTAAATATATAATGGTTAGAAACTTAATTATTATTTGAAGTGCAGCTTCAAATTCCATATTTTTTGTCCTTTATAATGTCACAACTAGACAAGATTAATTAAACTTATATACTGCAAATTAGTGTTGATGTTTTTTTTTTAACTTTACTGAGCTTAAATCATATATTATTGATCTTATAATAAAAGATATTTCTCATTTACCTCTCAGATATCACAGCGTTTCCTCACCAGATATGTGAATGTTGGACTGCAGTGTCTCCGATTGTCCCTGCTGTTGTTTGGCTCTGTCTCTTGCTGCTGCTGTACAAGTATGTGAGGAATGTACTTGGCTGCTCCAGGACAGTGTCATGGGGCTGTCGGGCTCGTCCTGATGACTGTAAATCTACTATTGGCCCAGTGCAGTGATGTCAAGATACTAACATTTCAAACTAGATAAAGTAGTAAAGCCAGGTTCATGTTTGTCCTGTGAATGTGACTTTTTTGTATCAATATCTGCTCAAATGAATCTAGTTTTGATACCAGTCCAGTCTGATGTATTAGTAACTGATTTTCAATACTTTTGAGAATAATGAAACCAAACTGTGAGCACATTTATCCCCTAAAACTAAATATACAATATGAGCTACAACAAATAAATAGCAGAATGCAACACTAGTCATTTTGTTTGTCTAATGAGCTATAGAAGTTCGTAATTCAACCTCCAAATTTCATCAGTGTGCTGAAAAATAACCAAAACTTTTTACTACAGTACAAAAAAAAAAGTACCCACGATAAATATTGCCTCCCAAAAATAACTATCATCTATCATGTGTTGGATGATGTAGTAATGGTGACAGGCCTCCCTAGTGCAAACTGAAACTTGTTTTGAATTGTAAATGTGGGATTACGGTTCAGTTTCCTCTCCTGACCGCAGCAGTGGCCACCCGGTCACCATTTTGTGTGTATGGCCTGCCTGGGGTTTGCGTGACCGGATCTCACTTGACTCCAGTGACTGAGGCGTTGAGACTTGTGCACTTTTAATACTGTGTGGATTAAATGGCCTCTTTGTGCAGCTCATGACTGGAGATGACGTTGGGAAAGTCTGGAAGAAAGTATGACAGGAATTTTAAACTATACAGTGTAATAGTCACATATAGATCCTGTTTTTTCTTTGTATACATACAACTTTTCATGTTAAAACCCATTTTCTTGTATTGAAAGGCTTAAATATCCACACACATCTGATCATTGTGGGGATTAGTGCAAATTATTGAAATTAATATTTTTTTTCCTTGCTTTTGTATGCACTTTTATAGACTCAACCCAGTTTAACACCTTTCTGAGTGAGGTTATTGACCCCACTTCCTTTCCTGTGATCTGTGATGTAATACTGACCATTTATATTTTCAAAACAACTATGCACTGTATTAAACTGGTAATAAGCGTGTATATTTTTGTTGAAATAGTGGTTTGGTTTCTGCTTTTTTTGATGCAATACGGTGAGATTTGAGCTGTCAAAAAAATAACTTCTAGGACTAATGGTTCATTCTGCCTTTTATTTGTTGCAGCACAGGCTTTTTAATGATACAGTATAAATTAAAATGGTTTACTGGGATTTTCTTGCTTAATTGTTATTGCGTCAGGGGCATAAAATAGCTTTAATAACATTGTTTATCATTATTCCTCTGTAGTAATATATAGTGTTTCTAAATTTGTTATTTGTTTGTTTATGACAGGCCTAATCTTCATGCATTGTTGAGTCTAATTATGTTATAATGTGTTAGTGAAAACTGTTATTCCCCATATATCATGCTAAATGATGTGGCGTATTTGACATACACGACTCTTTAAGTGGCAGCTCCTATAATCCAGTCCACAGCTGCTGCTTCTTTTAAACTAGTGACCAGTGTTTATTTTCCTCAGTAGCCATTAGCCTGCCGGCCCGCCTGCTTTTCCTCTTTGAATAGAGCTTGAGATGGATGCCTTATTCTCTCTCCCCCTCTTTCTTATTCTCCCATCTTTCCTTCCTCCTTCTCTCTCGCTCCCCTTCTCGCTTCTCTCTCACAGTCCAGACTAAGAAGGCCTTATCCCGCGGCCCCATAATGCACCCAGTGTCAGTCAGTGCCCGAATTAAACGCTTCCTGTGTCTCTGTGGCCCCAGTCGACTCACTGCATTCCTCTCAAGGTTCATGTTTGGTGGAGGGATTCACAGAGACAAGACTCATGTGGTGATATAAAGAAACATTTGCTGTACTTTGTGTAATCTTACTTTTGTACTTTTGCAATGTTCATCTTAGGTGTCGTCCAGTTACAATAGTTCTTATTGTCTTTTAGTTAGACAAATTATTGATGAGATGTATTTACCTGGACATGTTTTGGCTGCTAGGCTGCTAAGTTAGGTTCAATTCTAAGTCTGGCTAAAAGAAAATAAGTTAATCATGTGTAATATTCAGTGCAAGTGCATGTTACCAAAACTGAGTTCGATACACCTGAAGTTTTCATGTAATCACTAAGCTGAGTCTAGGGCATAAAAAGTCACACTATCCCTATATGCAAGTTCTTGTATTATGTTTTCCTTTCCAGTGAAACCTCCTCTTGTGTGAGATGTTGAGACAGCGGGACACTGTGTAAGAGCTTTCCCCTCCACAGATGTACAGTGTCATCCACAGTGAGACGAGTGTCAGTTTAATCTGCTCCTGCACCAGAACATGGAGCAGGGGAATTGTTTTCAATCCAACTACTCGCCTTATCACTTCGACAGAATCCGCCTTCTGCTCTTGACTTTTTGCAGGAAGAACACGGGCTGCCTTTGCCAATGTTTTTGACAGCTCTGGTCGGTCGGCAAGTGAACATTTAGTCCTCAAGGATGATGTTTTAGAAGCACTAAAAAATATTTAAGAGGTAGTACCATTTTTTTTTCAAGTACAGAAAGCACCTCTTAGGGGAAATAAGACCACTGTGTGCTAAAACATTTTATTCTCTAAAAAAACAGGAAGTGTATTTTATTACCATGGCGGGACTGGAAAAGTTGTGAATTGCATTTATAAACTCATTGTGGTGAATAAGCAGGCTACTAAGAATGAGTTAGAAAGCGAGGATCAACTTTAAACTGCTGCCAACTGTTTTAGGCCCTGTCCACACG
>KN498429.1:4636-21373 GCA_000787155.1 Scartelaos histophorus | reverse complement strand
TCAAGTGATTTTAGTAGAATTCTGATCTATTTCAGATAGAACCTACTTTTATTTTGTCTGGAAAATTACATTATAGAGTTTTAAAAGAATGGAGCTTTTAATGATCATTTGTCAGATTTACACGAGAGCTTTAATTTTCTTTTACTAAACAAACGGCACTGAACCAAACGCTTCTCTCGCTCTCACTGTCCGATCTTGGGAAAACTTTGACAAAACATAATCTGTAAATTACATGTAACTAAAATGATGTGTACTTACTATATTATTCATTAATATTTGATGTAAAAAAAAATCATGTATTAAAAGTTTTCTCTGTTGCTGAGGATAAGCTTTAACCGGCATTTAGCGCATGTTCATGTGTATTAGCTCACATGCTAATTCCTGTATACTATACTGACTATTCTTTGTATCTGTTTTACAGTTTTACAAAAAAATCTAAATAAGAAATGGTCTTCTGACAAAACATCTTGCATCCAGTCATCTCTGGGGCCATTTTGGTGTTAAACTCGCTGTCCAGGTTAGGTTAAGAAACACTTGATTATTTCCATATAAACTCAAAGGAGACCATTTTAATTCTAAACTAATTCTGAACAATTAATTCCCGATTAAAAAACATCATGTAAACGTGGCCATTGTGGTATCAAAACTAGTGATCAGTTTTTTGAATAGTAATAGTAGTAGTAGTATATATATATTATCATTCTATTATTAATATTATATTGAATGATGCTACTTGTATTTCTTCATATTTTCTCAAGGTTTATTTCTGTTTGTTAAGCTTTCTCTGTATAAAAAAGATAAAAGTGTGTGTGCATGTGCTGTTCAAATGACATATCTATATCTGTTTACACGTGAATAAAAATATATAGTATGAAACTGAAAAATAGTGAGGAGTAGGAGCTCTTTCTGGTGAAATTGTTAAAATAAAGAACATATTTCGTCTAAGTTGAGTAACAGAACTTCAAACAGAGCGGCGCTTACAGAGAAGGATCAAAACATCACCTGCAAAGTGTCATTACCGACCCTTTTTATTTACGTCGCGAGGTGATTTTTACAAAGATAAACAGCTGAAAAGTCTAAAATCGGATTGAAATGACCAGTCTAAAGCCACACACAGCGTCGTCCTATCCAGCGGTTCCAGCATTAACACGGAGCCTGTTTGGATACACAATGGTGGAATTCGTGGGGGCCGAGCAGAGGATGGGCAGGACTAAAAATGAGATCCGAAGAGCAGCTCATGTTAGATGTATTAGCGATAAAGCCAGAAGCCAAATCTGTTTTCAAAATGGACTTGGTGTGCGCTACATAACTTTTTACCATATGAAGTAACGGACATAAAGTTCCCACAAAGCCTAGACCACGATAAAGTACGGTTAAAGCATTTATTAATCCATTTATTTCCTTTTCACCGTGTTATAAAGTTATTTCCTTAACAAAAACGTGTCTGAAGAGGGTCTTAGACGTCATCCATGCATATTTGAGTCATTTATCCCAGACTTTTAGGTGTAAGATTTTGTCCAGTTCTTCATTATTGTTGTTATTAAGGGGAGAGAAGGGGGGAAAAAAGGAAAATGATGCTTTAAGATTGTAGTAAAAAGTAAAAGAAATGACAGTGAAAATAATTAGTTTAAGTAAGAAGGAAAAATAAATAACCATAAGAAACCCACAAAGAACACTACCCCTCACCAGTGAGGCTAATAATAAAGTGGGACAATATTTAATTGATTGATTGTATTTACTATTGTATTTAGGCAGTATTGTAATTGACATGACACAAAACTATACGATGTGCAGTAGGGTTATTAGCCAAATGCATGCTAATAGTGTTGTGATAGCGCTCTGAAGGGGGAGTGAGTTAACGCAAGGGAAACAAAAGTAAAACTTACAAAACATACCATTTGCAAAACAATAAAATGTAATATGTTGATCTCAGCAGTGAATACCCCATAGAAGTACAAATCCCCCTCTAAATAATAACAGTATTTCATCGTTTAAAGGTTGCAGATTTTTTTGTTTTGTTTGTTCATGGTCGTGCGTACCTTTTTTTTTTTTTTTTGACATTTTTGCCCAGAATTAAAGTAATTTACATCAAATTGTGGTTTAAGCCGTGCACCTGGTTTAGCCTGTGATTACATGAGCGCTGATAGCTGCCAGTTACTGCTCCCACATGCACACCCATCACACAGCTGCACACTCACATCCTCTTTTCGGATTTACTGGGTTTGTTTAGCTAAAGGTGCACTGTGTAACATTTCTACAGGACGGTCCTGATGTCTCCATGGAAATATTTTTGCTTGTCTGGAACAGGGGTGAGCAATTCTTTTGTCCATGGGGTCACATGAGAAACAGAAAATATTGAGGAGTCCAAACGCTTGACTCAATTCGACATAATATGAATTGTATTTCTTTATAAAAAGCAGTAAATTGCATTGTTTAAACACTTAGGTCAGACTGGTGAGAGTGTGTGTTATGACTAAGCAATGAAAAAGTGAGGGTGCCTTTCAAAAAAATTTCATTTAAAAAATCCTTTCAAATAAAAGCACAGCAGCTTTAGAACATGCATGAAGCAAAATGATAAAATATGTTTATTTTGTAATTCCAAATGATCAACCAAAGAACCATATGTGGCCCAGGAGATGTACGATGCCCAGGTCTGTCCTAGAATGTTCCACAGTATAGATTAGTATAGAGGTTATAGCACTACTCTGCATTACAAGTCAGATCTGTGGAGAGTTGCCCCAGTTCAGAAGGAATTATTATATTTTTTGAGCAAGAGAAACACCTATGATGAATAAATGTTAAATGGAAATGTTTAAAGTCCTACCATGGGACATTCCAGGAAGCAATAACATGGAAATGTTTAAAGTCCTACCATGGGACATTCCAGGGAAAGCAATCACATTTCCATGGAAACAAGCAGAACCTCCACCAGAAAAGTTGCAGAGAGCTCCTTTAAAAACTCTATACAATTGGTTTTTTTTGGATAAAATAAAAATAAATATTATGATGTTTGTGACACACAACAATACTACATATGTTTATTCATACTTTGCAACTGATGTCCTCCACATTCCCTGGGGGTGTGATGCTAACTAGAGGCTCTGCTCTGTTTGAGGTTCTGTTAGACTGAAATCTGAGTTGTTGTTTTTTTTTTTTTTTTTAATTGCAATCTGATCAGAAAAAGCTGTTTTTGTTGGAGCTACAACAGGTGAGCTGAATTGTGTTGTTAAATAAGATTCTCACACATTAGCCAACAGTTTTTCAGTTAGTCACTCTCACCTTCTTGTTGAAAATCAAACTCCTAAACTGAAATTTTGTTGTTTAAATCGATTTTTGTATTTTTACTTCAGTTTTCAGAACTTTTGCGACAGCGTTTGCTAATCTCCACACTGTCTCCATGGTAACTTCTGAACATTGCACCGTAGAGATACACGTATAACACCCCCGGCGTGATGTCACCGCCAATGATCAATCCTGACACCTTGTTCAGTGATTCGAGCAGCAGATACTGACCAAGCAGATCGTTTTGGAAATGCTAAAAACAAATCTGAAATGGCTGAAGGAGGGGGGAGCTTTTGAGCCCATGGAAACTCGAAAATAACATGAACATGACTCAGGACCCCCGCTGTGGAATAAAATTGATGCTGATGTTCCAGGAAATTCTGAGTCCTCTGATTCTCCTCAACTCAATGAACGAAAGGTGTAATTTTTTCCTCTCCCCAAAGCAGATTAGCAAAACCTGTCCCAAATTAACTGCTCCTAATCCCGCTGTTCGTTTGTGAAATATTAGAAGAGAATCACGGGCTCATAATTTACCCCGAACACCTGCAATTATATTAGTTTGATAAAAGCTAGTTAAATCTGTTTTTATTTTTTTATTTTTTATATTTTATTGAGTGCTATGAGAAAATTTCACAAAATATATATACGGTTTTAAATTTTTAAACAATTTTTTTCAATTTTCACATTTTTTTTTTTAATAATAAAGGCGCAGCTCACAACCTTTCTATTTAGTCCTGGCCTCAGTCTCAGATGATTCTCAATGTTGGTAGTGTTTGCAAGTGTGAACCGACCCTTTCAGGTCTTATGTCACCAGAATGTTAAAAATTCTGCAATTGAAGAAAAAAAAAAATCATATATTTACAATGATGAATTGATGAGCTGACCTAAATGCTAATGGTTTTATGACGTTATAACAAAAAAAAAGCAACTATTTTTAATTTCTGAGCTAAAGGATGGAAAAAATACTGTTTTCTAAAATAGTATTTGGGCTTAACAAAAGGTATAATTTATGATGAAATGTGTAATATGTCTGTAGATGAAGTGAAAAACTGTTGTGGGCTCAATCTCTGTGTGAGGATTTGCCCAGTAAAACCTCAAAATGCAGATTGTGCTTTTGTAAAAGTACTTAAAAAAAACAATTATACAAAAATAATTTAAAACACAATTGTAAGTATTTTTAAACTGGGCTCTGAATCATTCACATGGATCTGAGAGGTTTGCATTTTCAAAATTTCCCTTGATTTTAGAAAATATTTGTGATATGCTAAAGTTAATCCCAGTTAAAAAAAACATTAAAAACCACTTCACTTTTGCCTCTGACTGCCTCCATCCCGGAATTTAGAATTTTTAGTTTACAGTTTTTCCAAGGAGGGGTTGAAAAATGCTTTGGATGCCACTAGATTGACACACTTCATTTGAGGAAAAGTTCAGGTTTTTCAACTTTTAACATTCAGATTTGGAGAATTGGGGGCCCAGGTGAGGTTTCTTACCCCAGGCCCCAAATTTCTGTGGACGAACCTGCACAAAATAGCCCACCCTGTTCCCTCCCTCAAGCCTCCAGCAGCAGCATTAGCGTCACGCCTCACCTTGGCCTTGCTCTGAGATGAGAAGTGCTGCTGTACGAAGAGCGCTCCCAGGGCCATCCCGAAGTGTTTGTTGGCCTGAGTGAGGCAGAGGCGTCCGAGCTCCAGCTGCTGCTCTGTCCCGTCAATCTCTCTGGAGAACTCGTGGATGGTGCTTCTGAACGCCGTGGACAGGTGCTCGCTGAGGGCGGCCACGATGCGCCACAGCATGTAGTTATGGAGAACTCTGCACAAACAACAGTTAAGGAGGGACTGAGTGAGTTTTTGGAGTCATATTACATCTCATTTAAAAGTTCAGGGTCCGTCACCTGCTTTTTTCCATGGATGTGTCATTGCTCTGGTAGGAATATTCCTCAGTATGACATTAAACAGCTTTTTTAACTATAATTACAGGTGGTTTATAGCTCAAAAATACCACCAGCAGGGTTGTCTTTCCTCAAATCTGACCTGTAACTTGGTCCGGTTTGGTCTCCATGAACATAGAACGGTTTAATTTCATACTGTGAAACCATCCAAAGTTATAACATCTCCACAAAAAGACTTACACACCTTTCATTTAGTCAAGATTTTACTCCTTAATGCCATTTTCTTGGATTTTTTTGGAGCTTTCTACCACATTATGTTGTTTTCTTATAAAAAACAGAAGTTTAATGGAAAATTGTCACATTTTTATATCGCACTTTTCCAAATTCAAGGCCCTCTACAGCTTTACAACAAGGAACCCTAACCCAAGGACGCAATGACGCCATTCACTTGTGGGAGCTGGAATTGCACTGCCAATCTCCGGATAAACACTCTACCAACCGAGCTACCCTACGCCATTCATTCACATTTGAGTATTTTTTAATGTAATCTCTATTTGATTGTAAAAAGAGATGCGATTGTTGAAGTATGTTCCACACTAAAACATTCAAAATGATCTGAGAAAAACACCAAGGCACTTTACAGGTCCAATCTGCGAGGAGGCGAGCTTGATCACAGTAAGAATACTTTTTTTTTGAGCAATTAATACACCTGTAATGAAATAAATACTACATAGATACGTTTAAAAACTCAAAACTATCGAACATTCAAGACACAGTGAGATGATCTCCATGGAGACCAGCATGAGGCCGACATTTCCAAAACTGGAAGTATATTTAAATCTAGCTTGTGAAACTTATAAAAAATACCAAGAAAAAAACATCATTCTGACTGTGAGCGGGGTCGTCACTTCGGAGATCTGACCTGTAAGTTGGTCTGGTTAGGTCTCCATGAAGATACAATAGTTTAATGCCATACTGTGAAACATTCCAGATAAAGTTAAAACATCTCCATAAAAAAACACCACCGGAAAAGTTACACACCTTTAATTTAGTTATGAATGGAATCCTTAATGTCACATTGGAAGTGATAACAAAAAAATTATCAAAAATGTCTCTTTCTTTGGGTTTAGACACTGTTTTGACAGAGAAGAAGATGGAGAGGATGAGGAAGCTGGTTCTGCTGCTGCTGTGGAGGAGGAGATTGGGGACGTCGCTGAAATAACGTGACAATGAAAAGCAGAGCGAGCGCGTTTTCTGTATGAATTCCTTGAGATTCTCTCACTGACTGACAGACCGAGACAGACGGACGACAAGGATGAACGATGTAGGTTGGAGAAGTGTAGTTTTCTCGCCGTTTAGCGCAAAAAATAAAACGTATTCAAACTCGAAACCTGCCCTTTGGTGGCCTTCGAAGTCAGTCAAACTTTGAGCGTAAAATAGTTTTGTGACAGTGACCCGCACACCCACACACATCTTTCACTGGATCCAGACACAAGCCCCGTGAAGCGAACACATTTTTCTCTTTTTTTCTCCCCGCTGTGCTCTTCTCTGCCCCTCCACAGCAGCGCCCACTCTGAAATTTACCCCCGGGGGAGAACGAAACTGCCCCGCGTCCCACTGCGAAGCCTCCACCAGCCTCCGGGCGCAGAGCTGCAGTGGGATGGTGTTGTTTTGCGTTAGGTTGTTTGTGCATGACGGATATTAAATCAAAAAGCTCTTGGCAACAGCTCCCCGTGGGCACGCCAACAAAGCACTCGTGAGCTACACTTAATTGATGTGAAAAGGCAGGGTTCAGGGAAGGCTGAGGAGGTAAATACCGCGTGAAGGAGTGGCCATGTTTGCGGGGACTAATCAACGTGGGCTACCGCTGCTCCGCTTCATTAGCTAATAGTCGGTGTTTGCGCGTTTGGCTAATTCTGTCACCATGTACGGCGGGGTGTGTTGGTATTAACTGGTGGTCCTTGAAGTTTGGGTCGCGATGTGTATGAGCAAATATATAGACCCTTTAAAAAACTGGAACATAATGAGATACTAATGGGAAAACTAGAATTAACTTCAGAATATCACAAAATATTCAAAATCAATGACAATTTGGAAAATGAAAACCAGTCAGATACATGTGAATGAAATCAGAGCCCTTTTTAAAAAACTTACAATTGTGTTTTATATCATTTGACAAGAGATTATGATGACAATGTGGCACTAATCCACATTTTTTTACTGGACAAAGATGAGTCCATCACAGTTTTTCACTTCATCTACAGATATATTTCACATTTCATCATAAATTATAGGTTTTGTGAAGCCCAAATACTAGTTTAGGGTTAGAAAATTGTATTTTTTCCATCCTTTTTAACAGAAAAGCTACATGAAATTCAAAAAAGATTCAAAACTGTTGCTTATTTTTGTTATAATGTCATAAAACTATTAACATTTATTTCAGCTCATCAGTTAATCATTAAATAAATAATCAGAAAATATATTTTGTTAGCTTCATTTGACCTCCACTTGCCTCCATTCAGAATTTTAAACATTCTAATGACATAAGGTTAAGAAAAGGTTTCGGAAAGTAAAAAATAAGTTTGGACCACTGTAGACTGAACAAAGTAAAATAAACTACTTCTGTATTTTACATTTTTATATAAGTAAAAATCAGGAACAAAGCCTTAAAGAAAATCTAATCAACAGTATATTTAAGTGGAACTGGGTCAAATATCACTGTGAACTACAGTGGAATACGTCCAATATCCATTTTGCTTTTTCCTTCTGCTCATCCAGGACAAGCTCATGTGGGCAGCAGTCGAGGCAGGGGCTCCCAGACTTCCCTCACCCCAGACACTTCCTCCACATCTTCTGGTGGGATCCCAAGGCGTTCCCAGGCCAGCTGAGAGGTATAGTCCCTCCAGTGTGTCGTGGCCCTGCGTCTCTAAGAAAGTACATCCAGGAGGCGTCTCTAAGGAAGTACGTCCAGGAGGCGTCTCTAAGGAAGTACGTCCAGGAGGCGTCTCTAAGGAAGTACGTCCAGGAGGCGTCTCTAAGGAAGTACGCAGCCACCATGAAACCCATTTGGACCGATCGGTCATTCCCCATCGGTCCAAATGACGGTCAGAACAGACAGTAGACTGACCAGTAAATCGAGAACTTTGCCTTTTGACTCAACTCCGTAAAAATTACTTTCTTTTAAATGTTTTGAAACGTGATTAGAAGTGTCAGTTCTATTCTACAGGGGCTGCACTGGGTCAGCTGCACGCTTATTTTGGGGTCCATCCTGAAGAGTTTGTGCAGCCCTGATAGACAGTAGCATTGGTTTGCAGGTTCACATCCTCACTATAAAAAGAGTGGATCTGTGCCCAAACTGTGCCAACGATGAGATCTTGTCTTCTCAATGTGAAAGTAATTTATATGATAATGGTACGACTAAAATGTTTGGAGGTGAGTGCTGCTTTTGTGAAGGATTCTGGGAGAAAAGTAATAAATATATTCTCAAAATGTGGGGAGCAGGAAAACCAAATAAAAATGCAATGAATGTATTCAAATCAAATGATCGCAGACCAATCTCTCTGTTGAGTCTAGCTGATGTGATGGCGCTTTGCAGTGCTGTGGTAGCAATGTCACGCATGTTGTAAAGAAGTGAAAAAGTACTCATTCCAAATACTGGTTATAACTCTTAAAGCTTGGGTTCCTGACTTTTCTTGTAAGTAACTTTTGTTGTATTTTGAATATACATACATACATATATATAAGCCACACGTAACAACAACTCAGCTGCTGCCCACTTTAAATACTGCCTTTTCAACAAGCTTCTCAAAGCACTGGATATTCACTCCTGCTTCTGTAGTTGCCCTTAGGCAGACTGATGAAGCCAAGGCTGCCAAAATGTGCCAACTGCCTTCCTGAACACTCAAGATAATGCTTTAATGTCTTTCCCGAGAATACTACACATTTTCAAATCATCCAGCCCAAACTTACAGAAAACGTATTGTGCTTAAGGCTACAATGCACTTATATGCATGTTAGAATTTGGATATTTCTGCAATATTCATGTAAAACAACTTAATAAAAGACACAAAACAAGTAAAATGAACAATAATTTTGGTCTATATAAAGAGGTCTACCTGGACTAGACCAGAAATAAACCAGGAAACAAAGTCTAGACATCAAGACTAACAACCAGAATCAAACCAGAACAACTATGAACAAATGGGTAAATGCAGGGGTGAAGTGGGTTTGGCACACAGAGGTACGTCCACCATACATCCATAAAAAAACAAAAAACAAATATAAAATAGCCTAGAACTTTAAATGTCAAACTGAAGCTATTGGCAATGGTGAAAACAACCTGCACAGGCTTATGATGTGTTCAGTACCGTCCTATAGAGACCAGGACCAGGACTGAACCAGAACTAAAACAGGCCTAAACCAAGACTAAACCAGTTCTAAACCAGAACTATACCAGAACTGATCCAGGAGAGCTCCACAGGGCTAAGCACCCATCACCCAACTGGACTTTGTGGACACCCTGCTCCATGAGTTTGAGGTTCTCTTTCTCACTCTCAAGTCCAAGATTAGTTCTGGTGTAGTCCAGGTGTATTCCTGGTTTAGACCTGGCTTAATCCTGTTTTAGACCTGGTTCGGTCCCGGCATGTGGTGCAAAAGTCTGGCCTCGATCCATGTTTCTTCTGGGATGCGCACTTCTAAAGGGGGTCTGATTTCTGTAACCGCGCTGTAAGCCTCTTCATTTTGGTTTTAAACTGTTCATATTAACCCGCTCTACATGATCACGGTGTTTTTATTTTGTCCGAAAATAAATTCCTATTCCTAATATGGACCTGGATCCAAAATTGCTGATGTAATTGCTGCCCTCGTGAGCTTCATTTGACCGGAGTAGGACGCTATGGGTGACGTCACACTCACTTAGTCCACTCCTTTAAACATAACCTTTAACTTTTTCTATAACTTGCCCCCTCGCTCCCATAGCCTCCCATGTATTTTGTTCCCAATGTTAAAACCAGCAGCGGTAATAAAGTCGAACACAGCTTGTATCCACCCAGCAGTGCAGTGTTAATCACAGTAGCTTTGAGTGAAGGCTCGTTAGCGGAATGGATTTTAATGTCTTTTAATGGGGCTGGTTAGGCAGATGAAAAGACACTGTCCCTGAGCACTGCATCCACATTAGTCCAGGTAATGACCCCAAGGTAATGGACAAACTCGACTCCACCATCTCGTCAAACTCATAGCAAAGAAGATTTCCTAACATTAACATCTGCTGCGTCCAAAAGTCACGGATCGACTATTGCCTCGTCTGTGAGAGGGTAATGATCATTCGGATCATTTTAAGAAAGGTCACTAATGGGCCAGCACAGAAGTTTCAGAGTCCAGAGCGAAATCAAGGGTCAAAATATTCTTGGCGGATGTGAGATGAGGAGATACAAAATGTTACGACTCCGAAAATAGGGAAGCGCTCAAAATACTCAAGGTATTAAAAATATACATTGATTTTGGAGTTTCTTTACTTTTTGAGCCCCCGGATTAGTCGTGACGTCGAAATAAAATTCAGTTTAGTTTCTGATCTATGTTATAATGTTGTTTCCTCATAAACAAAATGTATAATGTTGTTTCCTCATAAAATTAACCTTGAGTTGTGTTTTGTTTCATTTAACACAGAAACCCTACATTTTTAGTTCTTCTATCACAATGAAAACGCTCAATTCCACCTTGTGATGTCATGTGGTGTTACAGGGAGTGCTCCGTTGTGCTTTTAAACTCCACACCTCTATATTTTCACTAGAATTTGGATCATTTCAGCCTTGGAATCGCCAATTTCTACTGAACTAAAGGCAAAAGGGAGCTGAAAATGGTGGAATCGGGCTTTTTGAGCTTTGGAAATGTAGACGGACTGATGCAGGATTACTCAAACATCTGTGAATGAAACAAAATACAACTCCGGGTATGTTTTTAATAAGGTAATAGCATTGAAATGTGGATTTAAGCTCATTTTGTGTCTGTCTTTTGCCAAATAAGGGCAAAAAGTTATCAGAAACTACACTATTTTTTCATAGAATGCTGTTTTATAATGTATAGGATTATGTTGGGGAGCTGGATCTGAAGTTATGTTAAAAGCTTCAATTATCTTTTTGTCTGAAGTTTGTTGACTGTTTGTAAAGTTCCTACTGGCCACATTAACGTCTGAAAGCCTTTTTGAGCTGTATTATATAGAGACCGAGTATAGCCTTGAAAGGAGCTCACTGTGTGGGAGACCACTCTGATTCGTTATGGACCATAAAAATGACAGTAGCCCTGACAACCAGTTACTTCAAATTCTGAGGAAATGAAATAAAAGCTTTGTTGTACCAACTGTGTACAACAGCCAGGCTACTTCAAATAAACACGGAGGAAAATACTGCGCAATGACAGGTTTTTAAGGTTATGAAAGCTCAATGTAGAAAGAAGAAGCACTTGGAGTCCCCTGCCAAGGCACTGGAACACAGTAATTATAACGTCTTCATCTGAGAGCTTTCTGGAGCCTCAAAAACAGCTTTGAAACTTGGAGAATTATGTAATGTACAAATCAATTTTAATATTAAAGAGCCCATGTTACGCTCTGATCTCTGTTCTTATGTAGTTTCCTCATTGCGAACATACCTGGAGCTGTTTTTTGCTTAATTTCACACATGTTTATCACACAAATCCTGCAGATTTACGCTGAGTTCTTGTCTCAAACAGAAAACACTGTTCCACCTTCTGATGTCATGCGATAATACAGGAAGTGGTCTACTGTGTCTTCAAAATCATACACCTTCCTGAGAATAAATCGCAGAAATTCAGACTTGTAATTTCCCAACTTATTGAACTAAAGGTAAAATATATCTGCTAACTTGAAAATTACCGCTTCATGACATCACGAGGTGGAAGAGAACATTTTGAGCATTGGAGCGTTGTCTTTTTCTCGTGAACTTTAGTCTTGATTCTGATTCTAGCACAGCTCACGTTTGCTTATTACTTTGTCTTTTGGAAGCGACTGAAACTACGGCGACTGATCTTCTTCTTTTTGACCAGTAGGATTGGGGTGAGTGTGAATGTGTGTGATAGTGTCTTCGTTTAGGAATTAAACTGCGTTATTTTGACACACACACAAAAAAATCACCATCTCAAAAGGTAAAGAGATTGGCGCAGGGTCAGGTCAACTTCAATTTCATATCCTCCCATCACCGACCACCAGCCATAATGTTTATATATTCATACAGGTGCGTACAAGTGCACCGTCTTGCTCGAGGTTTTGTCAGTATCCAGAATAGAACTGGCAACCTTGACCCCTCGTGCAATGTCTTTAACTGAATAAGCTGCTGGACATAATGACATTATAAGGCACTCAAAAAGATTTGTATATCTTCTTGTCTTCACGGAGATGCTAAAAGTGCACTGTGTAACTTTTTGGTTGGGAGTCTGTTTCTATGGAGATGCCATTGCTCTGCCTGCAATGTTCCACAGTGTGACATTAAACAGCTTTACTTTACATTTATTCATTTACAGGTGCTTTTATAGCTCAAAAATACTTTCTGAAACTCTTTTATAGCTCAAAAATACTTAGAAGAAACTACATTCTGACTGTAAGCAGTGTCGCCTCTCCACAGATCTGCCCTGTAACTTGGTCTGGTTTGGTCTGGATGAAGGTAGCAAGGTTACGCAATGTAGTTTGGCTGAAATGTTCCACAACACGGCATTAAACTTGCATTTATTTAAGTACAGATGTCTTTTATTGTCCCAAAAATGTGGAAAAAATACATTCTTATACTGTGGTTGGGCTCTCCTCTCCGCAGAACTGACTTGACCATATCTTCATAGGTTATTTCCATACTGTGATTCATTATCTCTATGGCAACAAGCAGATGGCAAACCCATACCAGAAAAGCTACATCATTTAACTTCATCTCCATATCTCCAGAATGTTACTTATTCATATTTTTCGCGGCTCACTAAAACTTTTAATATCCGAAAGTCTTTCTGGTGAACTGTGCCCTCCCCATTAGGATCCAGCAGACAGCCCCACATGCAGCAGCAGCGCCCGTGGAGTCTGCGCCCACCTCTGCTCTACTCTAAGGAGGCGTGACGGTCAGTCTCTGCAGCACGGCGCCTCCTGCTGGCCCGAGGGCTGCTCCGCTGGAAACCGCAGAGCCATGAAATCCCCCATTCTCGCCGCAGGTTTAAGAGAAACGCACAGACTGCAGGGAATCAAAGGAGAAGGTGGGGAGCGTAGAGTGAAGAAAGGTGGCAGTGTAAATCTATAGGGATGTGATTTTAGTGCCGTATATAACCAAAAAGTCTAAGATTCACAATGACATGAAACATTTCCAATAATATAAAAGCGCAAAATATAAATCTGTCTAGAAACTGTCCTCTGTGTGAACCCCTCAGCCCGACATGCAAAGTTTTGCTGTAAAATCCTTCTTTAAGGTTCATTTAATTGATTCTAAACCCCAAAGTTACTACAATTATAATCTTACCATGAGTCTACTTTACAATAGAGGTCCTGCAGTCATGTTTCGGACGCCATATTGACGATCCCGACGAAGGTTCTTAATCATTCAAGTAACGTGGAATTTCAACACACGGGCCGCACTTCTCACTCGGACACAAGCAATGAATTAAAATACAAGGCAAAATTAAACAAGTTCAGCGTTTCAAACCCATCCTGCATTCCAGACGGTCGGTTTACATCGCTAAAACAATGTGCTGCACTGCCGGATTTACAATATCCAGACATTTACACCTACTTAATCAACTTCTCAGTGCATTGGATCGAGTTTGAAGGTTTACAAGAGTCAAGACGTATTTTGATTCCATTTCATTGTCGATAGCCGGGACTAAACCAGGACTAAACCAGGACTGAACCAGGACTAAACCAGTGTAAGTGTTAGTGGATTATACATATATACTGTTTAACGACTCAAAAATGTGCTAACTTTACAACAGTGGTCTATGGAAGTGGATCAGGGCGAGGGCTCTGTAGGAGTTTAATGTGAACTTATTCCCGCACATTTCCTCAAACTCTTCTGGGAGGATCCTGAGGCGCTCCCAGGCCAGTCCAGAGACATCGTCCGTCCAGTGCGGCTTTGTGGGACATGAGCAGCTCTCCAGGGATCCAGAACAGATGCTTGAACCTTAGTTACTCCTCTCCACATGGAGGAGCAGCGGCTCTACTCCGAGCTCCTCACACTGTGTCTAAGAGAACGCCCAGCCACTCTCCGGAAGAAACTCATTTGGACCGCTTGTATCCGCGATCTTGAGGGTAGAACGTAGATTAAACAACGGTCTGATAAAGCAAACGCATCACAGCAGACACAGCACTGATCTGCCCACCAGCCCACCAACTACTTCTATGACCAAAAATTCATTTATGAAACACTTTAAAAAATTACAGCCGGCTAAAGCGCTGTACACAAAAATGGAATAGACAAGGACAATCGTGATACACACAATGCACAATACAAACAAAATACAACTACTAAAAACACAGAAAATAATAACTCAACAACAAGAAATGTGCATCTCACTTGAAAATGTTGCGTTTTTAGGACTATTTAAATCGTCATTGATTTGATTGTGGAAAACCCAAAGTAATAATAATACTTTAAACCACTTTAACAGTGAACTATCTAGTACTATAGCACTGATAACTACTGATACAACTACTACTACTATTCAAACCTCACACACAGGACTATTTTTTGGCCAGTATTCACAAACTCCTTCATAGATGTTTTGTTGCTTAACTGTATGCAGTCTCTTTTGTGGTCCTCACTAAAAAACTGGGCCTAATTAAAAATCATTAGTGGTGTTTGTGTTTTAGTTGTTATTATATTCTCCGCCTCATTCACTTTGCTTCATAAAACTGCCCAAACAGTGCTTTATTAAAGGCCTGTGTTTTGGAGTGTTTCAGTCTCTAAACAAACTCTAATCAGGTAGAACAGTGTGGTCACCTGCCTAATCAACATGTTTTTCCCCGTTGGGTTAGACGTCATTTGGACATGTTCGGACTCAGTTGTGTATCTCAACCATAGACTGTATATATGAGTGGACATAGCTAACGCTGTAGCCGCTGTGTGCCAAACAGGAAGTGCTCCATTAGGCTCTTCCGGCTCCTTCTGACTCTGGCTCCCATTGACTTACATTAGGATCTTGTGGCTCTTCTCTCTGGACCTGCTGCAGTGATCCTCGTCATCTTGGTCTTAAAATGTTCTTATTAACCAACTTTACATGATCCTGAATTTTTCCCCGCTACTTTGTCAAAAAAAATTCTATTCATAATGTAACACTGGTATCTTGTTCTGAATTGTCCAATGAGGCCGTGGGTATAGCGGGTTACAGTTAGATTTTCTATGATTAATTTCTTCTTCTGTTTGCAGTCTTTCAGTTAAATTTTCTATGATGAATTTCTTCTTCTGTTCCTGCAGTGTTTCGTGCTAAAATAACCAACACGGCAGCACAGTGAACTGTTCGTGTCTTTCTTTATTCAGCAACTCCAAGTGCGCCCAACAAATGCTCCACTGAAAACAATAGGAACCAACATCACGGTGGAAAAACTAAACGAAATGTACCCAACATAAATATAATAAATAACATGAACTGTTAATAAAATAAGTCCAATGTAATATAAAATAATTCCTCCAAATAATACAAAATAATAATGTCCCAAATTAATATATATAAATTAATATATGTAAAATAAATCAAGATTACAATAACATAAAGCCTGGCTCCAGATTCGCTCCTGTAGCTGTTAGCATCGCGAGCCTCATTTGAGCGACACACCCGCTTAGTCCGCTTTTTTATACAGTCCATGATCTCAGCGCAGTGACGAGCTGCTGTAAAGTCGATAAAAAAACGTTGAACATATCACATGCGTCGGAACTTTGCTTTTTGAGGTTTTGGACCCGCAACTCAATGAAAAATCTGAACAGAACTGCACTGACCCCACAAATGTCATCGCTTCAAATGTAATCCTGCATTTTTGAGGCTTGAGAGATCAGATATATTCAGTTTGCACCTACCCCCTGTCCCCGCCCACTGCTCTGTGCGGATATTTAAATTCAATGTCCAAGTCTCACCCAAATGTGTTACAAAAAATACTTAAATTAGAGCAATTTTGGAAATCCTACCGACTAAAGAGACATGTTTGCTGCTATATCCACTTTACGTTCGATATACGTTAGATGGAACTACACTATTGCGTCAGCATTTATCACACTAAACCTTTCTTTGTACAAGTGGGAAAATGTTTGTTATTTTTCTGTACTATGATCGGATTTGAGCTGTAGACGGTTGAACTTCTATGACTCATTATAGACACAACCTAACTACAAGTGTTGCATTCTGTTATTTTTTATTTGCCACATTCCACAAGTTTTTGAACAGTATTGTACATTAAGAATACTTTTTTTTTTTTTTGATAATTCTGCTTTTGTTTATTGTCTATATTTACTTGAGGGAAAACTTAGGCAAAAAGCAACTGAGGCGATGATTTTAGGAAGGTGACGATATCAAACTTCAAAATGTGTTTTCACGGCGGG
>JACN01063004.1:0-17971 GCA_000787155.1 Scartelaos histophorus | reverse complement strand
CCAGGACGAAAAACCCGTCCTCAAGATGTCTCCCGGCCACCACGTTTTCCACAGCGGTCCGGAGCAGAATCAGCAGATCGCCAGCACGCAGACTTTGCACCAGGAGCAGCAAACCACGTCGAACTACCAGCAGATCTGCCCCAAGATCGAGAACACGTCCAGCGCCGATATCGATAACGGGAACTACGGCTATCACAGTCAGTGCCCGGTGAGCGGCAGCATCGCGCCACAGCCCTATCCGACCAATCACAACAGCTTCGAGACGCAAAACCAGACGACGTGTCCATGGAAGCTCCACGCAGGGGCGAAAGTTCTGGTGAGTTGCTTATTTTAGTTTTAACGTCTATCCTTATCGTTTAGATGCCAGTATTTGTCCTGAAAATACTGTTTTGATATTTGGATCAACTAGGAAAAATTTGAAAATGCAGATATTTTGACCTCTCTCTTGTTCCCTCTTCAAACCAGCACAATTCTGTCAGTTCGCAATATACAAAAACATACAAACAATATACTACAACTTCACAAATCTGACTTTATTAGCGGGATTGTGATGTGACACCGGTCTGAAGGGGGAGTGAGGTACCGCAGAAAGCAAAAAGAGCAGAACAAACAATAAAAAAACATAAAATATATAGTATGCGGCAATTCATACTGTATAGAAGTGTCAGAACTCCTCTTTAACTAAGCCTATAATGTCTAAAATGAAGTAAAATGTACATTAATTTAAGTAATGATTGAACAAACCCTCTTCCTCCAGGCGTGCCCTCTGAACTCGTGCCCCGTGGCCCCGGCCGGTCGCTCCAGTCAGGAGGTGTGGGAGTCCTTCTCTCAGTGCTTCACTCCGGCTGTCAAAGAGGTGGTGGAATTCGCTAAGAGCATCCCGGGCTTCCAGACGCTGAGCCAGCACGACCAGGTCATGCTGCTCAAGTCCGGCACTTTCCAGGTACGCGAAGATCATCCAGAACTGTTGTATCGCTGTTATCTTATTGGGTCGAGCAACCAAAGAGAGACGTTTTGGGTAGCTTAAAGGTGCACTGTGCAACTTTTTGTGCTCCACCTTAAATTTATACAATTACAGGTGGTTTTACTGCTCAAAAAGTTACTCCACAAGTCTGACCTGTAGCCTGGTCTGGTTTGGTCTCCATGATGATAAAAAGGTTTAACATTCCAGACGAAGCAATAACATCTCCATGGAGAAAAGTGTTTGACAGATCTTCTACCAGAAAAGTTCTACCATACCATAAATTCAAACAATAGACCCATTTAGCCACTATACAAACTACCCCCAAATGTAATGTCCAACTCTCAAACTTCTAGACTTCAGGACTAGAACAGGATCAAACCAGGTCTAGATCTAAACATGGCTCAAACAAGGCAAATCCAAAGCGAAATGGCTGAAATAATTATTCATGTTGGTTGCAGGTGTCATTTGCTTAAGACCTGGTTTAGTCCAAGTTTAGTCCTCATTTAGTAAACCATTTAGTCCTGGTTTAGTCCCATTTATTTAACTTTGCTTGAAGACTGAACAAGGAGTATAAATGTAGGTCAACTATGAGACGCAGCATGACTCACGAACTGGGACTAAACCAGGACTTATCACTTTTAAACTATAAGTCTAGTCCAAAGATCAAACCAGCTCCTTGAAATCTCTCTCTTGGTTTCTCGCTTAATGACCCGTATTAAAACATATTTACGAATAAAGAATCACAAGACTGAACTGTCCCTTCCTCGTCAGGTTCTGATGGTGAGGTTCTGCTCCCTGTTCGACCCCAAAGAGCGAACGGTGACCTTCCTGAACGGGCAGACCTACGCCCTGTCCTCTCTGCGGGCACTGGGAATGGGCGCTCTGCTCGACGCCATGTTCGACTTCAGCGAGAAGCTCGGGTCCATGGGGCTGGAGCCGGATGAGATGGCGCTGTTTATGGCTGTGGTGCTGGTGTCTGCAGGTGAGAGCAGATTTCACACATCATATTAAACAAAATGGAAGAAAGCATTTGGCCAGACTACTACAAACATGCATAAATAATAATACAATCTTCACCCATAGTTTTATGTAAGGAAATATAGTAAAATACAGGGTGGTAGGGACAGAAAATGGAACTTATTTTCTTAAAACACTGTTAACTTATTACACAAGAAATCCAATAGTGTTATGCAACTGTAATTTATCCTTCAAACGGTGACTCAAGAACTTCATATGAAGAAAAGTTCAAACATTATGAGCCAAAATTAGCCTAGAAAAAGTCACATTAAACCCAATTAAAGGCAGGATATTGACTTATATTATGGAAACAATACCCAATCCAGCAAAATTGCCAGTATCAGCCCCAAAATTCAATAACAGTGTAAGCATTGGTGCATCCCTAGTATAATATAACACAAGACTACATATAGGGTAGCTAATAAACATTTTCTATAAAGGTTGCAAGATTTGACTCTATTCAATCTTATTCTGCATAAAAACTGATAGAAATGTGATTCTTGTATTGGTTTTTATTGGTAAATACTTCTAGACATGTTTTAAATCTGAACTTTGACGGCCCCATTTCCATTTCGCCTCATTTTAACCAATATTTCCTTCTTTTAACTCCAGACCGTTCTGGCATCGTGGACACCGGAGCCGTGGAGCAGCTTCAGGAGAACTTGATAAAAGCCCTGCGCTCCCTCATCACCAGACGTCGCCCGGACGACAGCACCCTCTTCCCCAAACTGTTGCTACGGCTACCAGACCTCCGCACCCTCAACAACCAACATTCAGACAAGCTCCTCGCCTTCCGCATAGACCCCTGAAGTCAAAAAACTCAAACTAAACTAAAAACATGGGCCTAGTGAAGATTTGGAAAAACGGCAGCGTAACTTTGCTTCCTTTTCCTGTCTGAACCAAACCACGAAACTGTCCCGTGCATGTTGGGGCAGTCGTGGTAAGATAAAGCTATGGAAGTTGAACCAGTGCTCCAGCGGTGAAGGGGACTCGAACTCATGCACTCCGCCCGAAAATGCTTCCACAAACTGTCTGATAAACTCTGTTCTTCCTTTGGGTGGTGCGAGACTGACCTCCTTGGTCCTAACAGACAAAAACTAAAGCGATTTCGGAAGCACAACCTCCCTATACAGAATTCTATATGTACAAAATATGTTTTATTATTGTACATTCATGCTCTGAGTGTGACGCGCACCTTTCCGTATATATTGACTATAATATTCAGTGGTTTTCAAACTGTTTGCACCAGCTATCTAGAAAAGAAGACAAGAAAAGATTGTACTTCTTGGGCACCAAAACTGTAAAATGTGGGTCTAAACCGATTCAAAATGACAAAAATAGGAATGCACAGATCCAGTCCTGAAATATTGGCTGGATTGGATATCGGTTCAATCGATATCCTGCTTGGATATTTAAATCAATGCAATAAAGCCTTTTTGTCGGTCGTAAGTGGCCCAAAAAGTCTCATAATGTTTGAATTTGTGTTGCTGATTGCGCTGGTATCAGTTGTTGTCAGGCATCAGCACATACTTAAAGCTATGGTATCGGAATCGGTATCGGTATCGGAACTGAAAAGGCGAAAAGGCTGGAGTCAGTGCACTGTAAATTTAAGCCCGATCGGTCCAGGAGTAAAACTGGACAAAGATTGCGCAAAAATCCCTAAACTAAATAGGAACAAGAACTTGAACATAAACGGACCTTGCACCACAGTTTGAGAAGCACTGGATTCTTATCATATAGCAATATAGATGTCTAATTCACAGTACGGAGGAAGCTTTCTTTGTATATGTCCTTAATAATGATAATGATAATATAAGCTATTTTCACACGTCATCCTGTGGAATATCTTTATTGAAAAATCACCCATTTGTGATTGAGTTCTGTATAACATTTTTAAGAAATGAAAGTACGTTGCATTGTATTTGTATGCAGTAATCAGGGAGTACTACTTGGTCATTTTCGACCATATATCCGACATGAGGTGTTTGAGTTGTACATATAAAAACGATTATTCTTGGTTATTACTGTAGATTACGTGTAGAGATGTAGTATCGATTGATAATATGATGTTGACGTCATTTAAGGGTTTGGACAAAATTACACTCTGGAGATGTTTGACAAATATATATATATAAAAATATATATATGTATGTTATGTCCATAGGTTGCGTTCACAGTCCAGTTATTTGATCACATTTTCAGACAGTAGAGCCTATTTAAACACAGCTATATTTGTACAAAATGAGGAAATCCACAAATGTTGAACCTGGTAGTTGTAAGGGACTGGGTTCACAGACTGTCATGAAATCGAATCTGCTGACACAGAGGATTTATAACTTTGTGTATTAACCCAGAAATGACAATGATATAACCATAAACCAGGTTCAAACGTTATGAATCTTGAGAAATAAAATCAATTCGACAATCTATCCTTCATTTCAATTTCCAACACTTTGGACATGACACGAACGCAACCTATGGACGACATAGATTTGCAGATATTTTGTAAATGTTCCAATGGTGTAGCGTACCATTATTAAACAACATTATACCGTAAATCACATTCCTGGTCTTGGGAGTTATGTTCTCGGTACGTTTTGACAGTTCATCCTGCAGGACATATAAGATAGAGCGGTAACCTAGCAACAGCAGCAATCAGCCAATCGCAGCACAGGACCGGGGACCATTAGAGACCATTACAGACTCCGAAATATCAGTGGACTGTTTAGAAAAGGCTGAAGGTGATATGCAAATGTGAAGAGACACTAGACGAGAAAGAATCTGGTGACCGAAAAAGGGGATGAAAATGGCACAGTGAATCCACAAGCGCAGAAATATGATCTCTTGATAAATGTTTAACGAACATCCAAGAAAACGATAGCAGGAGCTGTTTTATATCTACAAAATGACGAAGTTTGAACTAGTTAAACTGTCTATACATGCACATTTCTGAGTATTTTCTTATATAAAGCATATTAAAGTAAGTACACTTAGACTTAGACAAACTTTATTGATCCACAAGGGAAATTATGTGGATACAGTAGCTCAGATATCACTATATAATCTAATAACAAAGAGCAACAACATAAATGGAAATAAATTCAAAATAAATAGCAAAAATAGCAAGAGACAGGTGTCAAATAAGGTATAATAATAAAAATGTACATGTACAAGTAAAAATAACATATAGGAATATATTAGGGGTGGGATGACATACAATTTCCTCAAAACGAAAGAAGAAAGAAAGAAGAAAGAAAATTGGATCTACAAGACCGAGACAAGATGTAACAATATTTCAGCTATAATAAATACATTTCAGTTCTCAATTTTAACCTCACCATTCTTGATTTACATTAATATTCGTTATAATAGTTGTTATAGCTCTACTTTTTAGGACTACACATTCTAAAAAACATGTAACTTGTCAAACAAAAAATTCAAATCCAGAAGATATTTTTTACTATGTGGGCACAATCTTGGCAATTGTGTCTCTTGTAGGATGAGATCTTGTCCCGTCTTTAGAATATAATAATACAAAATATATCTGGGCTATATACAAGAGGTGGGTCAGGAGACATGAAATGAAGATGAATATGAAGAGATTGAGATCGTGATTGACATGACATAGGGTTATCTATTACATAAGGAACCCACAGTGCAGAAAAGTAAGCTGAAAACAGAATACTAAGACCTTACCTTACCCTAAATTATTACTGGGCAGCCTCATAAAAGCATGTGCAAATGTGAAGAGGCACTATTCAAAACTACTAACACAGTATAGTGTTTTTTCTCCAATAAATATTTATAAAGTTATGTATTTAAAGACAAATATTGCGCAAAATGGACTATTATGAGCTTTTAGCGATATTAGAATGTTGTCAGCTTCTCAAAAATTCAATTCAATTAATTTTTGTATAGCCCAAAATCATAAAAACAGCGGGCTTCACAAAATTGTTAAATTAGCAAACAGAGATGTCAGAGAATGAAACAGAATAAGAAAAATAATATTAATAATTAATTAATAATTCAAAAATACAGAATGTCCAACAACAAGCAGCAAATGGATAATTGTCCCAGCATCTCCTGTCCTTAGACCCTCCTTCTTTGGCAAGGAAAAACTCGAAAAAAAAAAAACAGTGGGAAAAAAAACGAGAAACCTCGAGGAGAACCATAGCGAAGGAGAGATCCACTCCTATGGACCGCAGGCATAGATGAAAACAAACCCTCTATTTAACCCTCAAAAGCTCAAAATGCTCTATTCCACCTTGTGATGTCATGTAGTGATAGTTTTTAAGCCTAACCATAACCATAACGGCTCCTTTTACCTTTAGATCAGTGGAAATTGGCCATTCCGGGTCTGAAATTATCCAAATGATGTGGTCAAGGTGTAAAAACTCAGCCTAAATATGTCGTGTTTGTGAGTTAAACGTGTGTGAATGAAACAAAACACAACTCCAGGTCTTTTTGTGATGAGGAAACAACATTATAACTTCAGAAAATATCAGAAAATAGCATAATACAGGCTCTTTAAATAAGGGAAATGCACATGAAAGGACATTAGTATTCAAACAAATGTTAATATACCATTAGAAATTAGTAGTTCAATTGTTAACAAAACTAAATATTGTATGACTAAGATGAGCAAAGTCCTATAATAACATAATAAAGTTAATTAAAGGTTCTATTCACAGCTATTAAAGCACGACAGAGGATAATAATAATAATATATTTCGCCTTACAACATCATAAACAAGTTTAAACATATAACATGCAGTTAAAGAGATTCAGTATTTAATTGATTGATTTTAGTATTTAGTATTGTATTTTATTAGTATTTAGTCTTCATGGTTTAGTATTTAGTATTGCATTTAGACAGCATTTTAAGTAATTGGTGACTTCTTTTCATTTCATTTGTGGGAAAGTCAACAAGAATATGGTTAAATCAAATATTTTTTACTATTTTTACTACTTTTATTAGATTAAAATACTTAAAGGGCCCTTATTACGTTTCAACACACAAATCTTGCATATTTAGAGTTCTTCTTGTTCCACCTTGTGATGTCATGTGGAAATACAGGAAGTGCTCCACTGCGCTTTTAAACTTCACCCACCTTCACTAAAATCGTTTGGACAATTTGACCCCTGGAATTGTCTGTTAACTTGAAAACTACCACTTCATGACATCACAAGGTGGAAGAGAACATTTTGAGCTTTGGAGATGTAGACAATCTAATAATAAATGACGACTGAAACGTGTGAATGAAACAAAACGCAACTCTAGGTCTGTTTTTGAGCATTATAACATGGCTAAAAGCTCCAAAGAGTCAATTTTGCGTAATATAGGATCTTTAATGTGTTAGAAATTGTGTTAGAAATTGAAAATCCCACACAAACTCTTCCATGGCTCGGATGTGGAGAAGAATTCCCCAGCGCCGCCTCCACCTCCTGCTCCTGACAGACTGTCCCGGTGGAGTTTAAGAAAGGGTCAAACACAGAGACCCACTTACCTTGACGTGACCTACATAGAACTGACACAGTGTCCTCAGCCTTTCACAATGTCACTTATATTTGACTGGATATTAAATAAAAAAAGGAAAATATTTTTAGATCGTTCACCTTGAGATAATGCAGCTTCACCAGAACAATTGTCAGTTTGTTCTTGAGGTTTTGCTCTAGGATAAAATCTCAAGGATAAAATCTTACTGCGTCGGCGATGACCTCTACCGATATTTTTGGGATGATACGTAGACCCGATTTTGATAATTTTCCCAAAACAATCAAAGTAGAATTTAGTACAAACTCATCCACAACCTTCTTTATCTTCAAACTGAGCTCAGCGTAGTCACGTTTTATTTGGATTAAAACATTCAAACAAAGCTTTATGCGAATATTTTTCATGCAACATATCGGTTTCTTCTCGATATTTAAGGTTGATAACTGATACTCTAAAAAGGGGAAATATCGCTCTCATGTATCGCACAAGTGATATATCATTTTATATCAAAAATATTGTATTGTAAGATTAGGGAAAACCAAAAATGAAGAATAAAGTTGTGCAAAGTTGGGGGTCACCTGATTGTTGCTATGGAGATGCCTGGAATGTCCCACAATATTACATTAAACAGCTCTACCTTACATTTATTCAATTACAGGTACTTTTATAGCTCAAAAAAATCAAGAAAAACAGACATTATGACAATGAACATCATACTGTGAAACATTCCAGACAAAGCAATAACGTTTAACTTATGATTATTAACTTTTTTTAATCTATTAAATACTCTGCACTTTATTTTTCCCACGTATACGAGCAAAATATCATATAATAGCAGCTCTTAAGGTCAGTATATGCCTGATGCATGCCGCCTGCGTCTAATTAGAAAGCATTTTATTGCACGAGAATCAGGAAGAGCACGTTACCATGCTAGTTAAAGCTAGTTAGCGGTAAAAAGCTCTTATGAACTTATAATTAAGATGATCTGGATGTATAAGGTAAGTGAAGAATAACTCTGGACCACTGCAAACTGTTTTAAATCAGCTTGTATTTTTGTGTTTTTTAAAGTTTTGAGACTGACTAACTTTTCCCGTTGGTTAGTAAGAAGATTATTTCCACAGCACACACAACATTACATCTTATTACACACTCGGTCTCACGTTTGAGTTTTGATTATAGCAAAAGTGGGTGAGTCAAATTCTTGCCCCACTCCCACAGGGAAAACAATGGTCAAACTCCTCGTGACTCATGTTTGCTTTTGGCCTTATCTGGCAATTGATCCAACCAAAACAAACAAACTGAAACCACATTTCTCTGGCACGGCATCTTAAAATGGTTCCCTATTGTTTTCATAGTCAGGCTTTATTTGCGCTTCCGGTACACGGTTCTCATTTGTAAATTAAAAAAACTACAAAGCTTCTGGGGGTGAATTTAAATCAACATTTTTGCATTTTTTGTCCTGACACAGTTTGGTTTGATGCTTTTGGGGTTAAATGAAACGGAGAGCGCAAAACTATTCACTACAGCCTGAGTCACTCCAACTAACCCGCTGTGCGTAAAGTTTGGGTTCATCCGAGGACACGGGAAAAAACTGTTCCCGGAAACGAGCCCATTGCTGGCTTCCATCGAGATTATTAAGCCTACGCAGTTTGATATTCGCTTTTATACGTTTCCAACTTGACTAATGTGGAATCAATCTTAAAACGTGACTTGATTTTACTACGAGCAAATATTTTAGCGCTAACTCATACCATTGCGTACCGACAATAGTGCGCATCCGTGACATTATTCGTTCCAAAAGTAAACCTTTGCTTGTTTTGGGGTCATTTGCTTTGTCCTACCCTATATTCTACCTATATGATCTATCTATGGGAGCCAGGTAGGTCAGCCGTGTGCGCAAAGCCGTTGTGATGAATGATAGTGCGTACTGTGCCAAGTTTATCCACCCCAAAAGTGCTGTGTCCTCGCGTGAACTGCGCCGTCGGTTGGTGCAGTGGGGAACGGGGACTTGTGGTTTCCAGCAGGCAGCAGGCTACACTCCCATTGCATTACGGAAGTGCTGGAGTGGTGGGTCCAGGCGCCCTCTGCTGCACAAACGCGGGATTTATTATTTTGTAATTGAGAATGTTCCAGGTTTTGAATGCGGAATGTTTGTGTTCGCTTGATTCTGTCATTGCGCATTGGCAGAATCATGGATGAGCTTATTTGTAAAGAAGATAAAGGCCTATAAGGTTAATTTATGAGCGTTTTCAAGTTATAAGCGGTTCTTTTGGTGCGTATTTGTTGTGTTCTTGCGCCATCTAGTCACTAAGAGAGGAACAGCAAGTATAGATTACACTTTACACAATCATGACATCATTATTGCAGAAGGCTATCTAAACATTTTGTATTAAGATAATCAATAAAATGCTTTTAGGCCACTTGCAACTACTGGTTTACATTGCATACCTAAGATACTATGAAAATACAAGGACAAAAAGATTTAAAGTAGTTTTTATTCTCCATCCATCAATATTAACAAATGGATGCTGGGATAAGTGTAGTGTGTGCATGTTCAGTTCTATTGATTTATATTCTATTCTTTTTTTTTGCCTTTTTCATTTTATTTTTAATGATTAGAGAGCACATTGTGAGCGCAGCATCAATCCAATCCACTTTATTTTTATAGCACGTTTTATAAACCTGACTGTTTCCAAAGTGCTGCACAGACAAATTAATACAATAAAAGACAATAAATAAAAACTGTTAAAATCCATAAAGCTAACAATGATTTTTAAAAGAAAAAAAACAAAAACAGGTTGTTGGTGAACTGATACTCTGATACCTAATCTAACCCTAACCCTAACCTAATCAAACCAACAGCATCACCCAAACATGCAAATCAGTAATAGTTCTTTATATTCTCCTCTTCAGTGCTGTACATGCACATAACACTGAACTATGATACACATCAGACCTGGACTCTGCACAGGCCCTTTGGAATGACAAAATAAACATATTTTATCATTTTATCTCATGCATGGACTAAAGCTGCATGGCTTTTATTTTAGAAGTGTTTTTTAATGACATGTTTTGTAAGGCCTATTTTTTTCACTGCTGAGTCATCATAGCAAGTGTTTTTTCATACAGCACTTTTCACAGACGTATGTCACAAAGACTCTTTACAGATCATTCCTCATTCACTCCAGACCCAGTGGTGATAAGCCACGACTGTAGCCACAGCTGCCCTGGGGCAGACTGAGGGAAGAGCAGCTGCCAATCTGTGCCATCGGCCCCTCTGACCACCACCATCTCACATACACGCACACATGCACGCACACACATGATGAGGTCAGGCTCTGATGAGCTGCAATGGCCACATTTATATACATTCATACACAGTCATACACATTCATATACTGTCATATACTGTCATATACTGTCATATACTGTCATATACTGTCATATACTGTCATATACTGTCATATACTGTCATATACTGTCATATACTGTCATATACTGTCATATACTGTCATATACTGTCATATACTGTCATATACTGTCATATACTGTCATATACTGTCATATACTGTCATATACTGTCATATACTGTCATATACTGTCATATACTGTCATATACTGTCATATACTGTCATATACTGTCATATACTGTCATATACTGTCATATACTGTCATATACTGTCATATACTGTCATATACTGTCATATACTGTCATGTACATTCATATATGTTCATGTACATCCATAACAGTCTGACCAGCATCAAAACAATGAGATTTACTGCTTTTTATAATGAAATACTATTATTATTATAATACAGAAATGAGTAAAGCATTTGGCCCCACCCTCCACAATATTTTCTGTTTCTAATCCTATGGAAAAAATAATTGCCCACCCCTGATGTCCTCTGGTGTGCCTCCTTTACATGACTAAAATGTCAGAGAGCTAGTTCCAGCGGTCACAATAAAATGTGTATATAATCCTCATACAGTATATTGAGTATGTCTTATAGATTAGTTAGATGCCTATAAAACATAAACCATTTATCCACGAAGCATTATCCATTAGCGTACAATGGTAATTGGCATTTATTTAATCAAATTTGACTTATTTCGCACTATACGTATATATGTAATTCAGAAATCCCTTGGTGAGCTGTTTGGAAGGGGCTCCCGAGCTAAAGGTTGGAGAGCCCTGATCTTAGCTTTAAAGAAATAAACAGAAGATAAAATGTATAATACACAAAATCCTGTGAGATCATTTTAGTGTTTGGCGCCCCCCTGTACAGACCAGATCCTACTGACCAGTTCCATTCATTTAGTCTAGATCTACTTTTATTAAACTTTCTCATTCACTTTAACATGAGACCCACAGGACTGTCATATGAGTGTTATATGAGTGTTGTATGAGTGACTTGACAGGGTTGTTTTGTTCCATACGTGTAGACCTATAGATGATTCCAGAAGGTGTTTCAGGTAGATCACATGACTGTAGTGGGCTGCAGGTCACCACTCTGTTCTGTAACCATCTCAGAGTTAATCTGATTAGTCGGTTTCTAAACAAACTTACACAAAACATGATGTCACCGCTCAAGATAAAGAGTAAACAAGCAACATATGTTTTATAAAAAGAATCATTTTGTTGTCTAAAAATGGTCTTGTGTTGTGTTTTTAACCAGATTTTTACCCAAGTTTTAATCAGATATTTAACTTGCCTAGAGCACTGATCTGTATATAAATGTACATGGCTAACCCGCTAGCCGTCGCATTTTAATAAGGAGTGAACATGGCCTCTGTTCCGGCTCCATTGACTCTCACTGAAAAACAGAACTCATAAGATTTACTAGAAAAAATCCTTGTAACAATTTGCACTACCACTTTTGGAGCAAATTTTACTGCTGTAATATCAGGTACAATTTACTTGTCAGTTTTAAGTAAAATGTACTTATCTCCACAATTTACAGTCATGAATTTATTGAGTAACTCCATCTGCGGGAGCTAGAAACGTACTGCCGACCTGACCTCTCCCAAAGATGTTTATTTGTATGTCAAGAGCGGAAATCAAACTGCCAACCTTGAGATCAGTGGACAAACACTCTTACCTGAGTTAACCGAGTTACTCCCACCCCAGCCCCAAAGGCATAGCTGCCAAGTGCAGGGACTTATCTTGAAAGACTTTGGTATTAGTAAAGACGTATTCGTATTTCTGGGATTGTGAGTAGCGACTGTAAAAACTTTAAAATGTATTAGTGATTATACAGTATAGTTCCAAAATAAGTATGTTTTGTCCATTGCTATTAAATAAGTTGTAGTTCTCACAGAATTATGTTATTTCTGTGTAAAAATGACCCCAGTTGATTTGATATATTTTACTACCCTCAGAAGTGATTTTTTCAGTGTGGCTCCAGTTGACTTTACATTGGAAAAATGCCCCTGTCTCCTTAACTGCTGTTGTCAGACTCCTCATTTTGGTCTTAAAATGTTGTCTGTAAATCAATTCTTGTTCCTAATGTGGAACTTGGCATGAGGTTTGGCCCTTTAAAGCTGTGGGCGACGTCACTCCCATAGTGCACTTCTGTACACAGTCTGGGACACTGATTGATTCACTGACGCAAATGGTTTGTTTTTGCAACTGGTACAAAATGGCGAATCTGCCAGAAACATTCAATAAGAGTCGACTGACCTCTGCTCTCCCGCAGCCTAATGACACAAACACTTCTACAATACATTTGTTGTGAAGTGTACTTTATTAAATGTACTCGGTTTAACCAGAGGTGGGACCAAGTCGTTGTTTTGCAAGTCTCAAGTACGTCTCAAGTCTTTGAGCTCAAGTCCAAGTCCAGTCCCAAGTCAAATACAGGTAAGTCCAAGTCGAGTCTGGAGTCACTGGCCCATAAGTCCAAGTCAAGTCCAAGTCATCTGCTTTGAGTCATATCAAGTCTTTAAATCAAAGTACCAAATATAGCTTAGATCTTTGCAGTTTGTATGATTTTTAAACTAAATTTCACTTAAAAAGTCATGGTATATTTATATATGAGCATTTATATAAGATTAGAAATGCTAATTTTTCCTTTTTAAATGTCCTGACAAAATAATAGTGCAAATCATTACGCTCAGAATAGAAAGTATTCAGATTTAAAAGTACTGAGTAACAGTTATTTTGTCATATAGAATCATGTTCTATGTAGTTCTATCTGTTTTACTGTATTGTACTGTATATTACTGCAGTACATTTGAGGATACCACCACAGTACTTCAGTTTCATCCATGTTCCAGTCTGTTCCTGTAAAATTAAGCACCACATGTAACCAAATCCAAGTCAAGTTCCAAGTCGCTGATCTTCAAGTCCAAGTCGAGTCGCAAGTCTTAGTCCATTTTATCAAGTCGAGTCTCAAGTTCTAAATAGTGACTCAAGTCTGACTGGAGTCCAAGTCCCCCCTCTGGGTTTAACAGATACTAAACACGTCTTTATGTTCTCGAAGAGCAACATCCTGATTCACTAATGCGCTTTACTAACAGCAAAAAAAAAAAAAAAACCCTGCTCAGTGGTTTTCTCTGGTTCCTTCATCACTTCCCAAAGCCTCGTCCGGTCATATGTAACTGGAGATGACCCCTGTTATGTCCTGACCCTGTGTCTGAACAAATAATCCTCTGGTGACTAGACTTCTTTTGCGTTGCACAATATCGTGAAGTCATCGTTACTTAAACATTTCTCGTGAAGGGCTTTTTGTCTCCATGGAAATGTTATTGCTTTGCCTAGCATGTTCCACAGTATAAATAAAACCGATATACCACAAGCAGGTTACAGCAATAGAAACAAAATGTATCGTAATAAGATCTACCGTCTGACAGATTTATTGCTTTTTGCATTTTAACCAAAATTTGTAATATTCGTTTGTGAACATAGACAAAACACACACACCCACACACAGCAGATGTATTCCCTGAAATACGACTCTCCAAACCACATCCTGTTACAGCCTGAGACCTTTAATAGAGACTACGGTGGCCCCCATAGTCTAAACTTCTGCCCCATAAACTAAAACGAACATGAACTAAACATTGACATAATAAAATTTCAGTTTGTTGCTCAGTCACAGTGACACAAGTACAGTCACAATAGTATGAGAATTATAAATCTAGAAAGTATTTGTGCGACTGTACTCTGAACACCGAGTACCTGATCACAGTTCAATGGAAATTCTACTTTCTCTCTGATTTGCAGTGTATTTTATTTTAATCCAAGTATAATGACAAAATACCACTAACACAACAGATAAAAACACTGTTCCGTGCAGGACTGGGATGTAGTCAAGGATACATATTGCCCTCAAAATTATACAGCACACTTCAAAAGTTATACTAAGTTAACAATATCACAAATAGAGAGCACCAGAGATAAAGTTTTATCAAAAATACCCGGGTATTTTGGTGGCCGGTTGTCAAGAGGGGGCGTCTTATCTCCTCTTGACATGAAATGGAGACATAATATATTGATACAGTAATTCACAAAGAGGCCTGTGTATGACGGCCATCGAAAGTCCCCAAAAAGTTTGTAAGTGCAAAGGACTTCATAGGCACAAAGGAGGAAAATTCTACTTTAATGGTGCACTGTGTATGTTACACAGTATGGCATTACACTTATTGATCTCTAGTACTTTTTTAGGTCAATAAGAACTCGTTTTATTGAGTAAATGCAAAATGAATAGATTTAATGCCATACTGGGACATTGCAGACAGAGCGATGACATCTCCATGGAAACAGGCTGTGACAGAGCATTTTTAATTTCTTCTAAGTTTGACTTTAATGTATGTGTTATATAATTATATTGTTTTATTTTCACTGATTGTACTGTGTCAAAATGTATCATATTCTGTGGGGCTTCAGTTTCCTCTGCAGCATTTAGACTTTTTACTATTTACTCAATTCAATGTATTAAATGTTTAATTTTCCATCATTCTGAAATGGATATTGCAAATTCTGCACATCAGGGGTGTGCAAAAGTATAAAAATATTGTGATATAAAATATGTTGATGAAGTATTTTTTTATCGTGAGCTGCTGTTTTCTCTGTTTTCCAAATAAATTGTGGGTTTTTTGGAATATTTGTGTGACTGCACTACAATTTTGTTAATAATTTAGCGCACACATGTCTAACTCAGCCCCATGGGCCAAATTTGGCCTGCGATATAATTATATTGGCCTGCGAGAACATATCAAATATGTATTATGTGTATGTGAAATTCTTCTCTAAATATTTAGTTTGGCCATGACTTAGTCCCAATTTTTAATCTTGGCCCTATGTTAATGTGAGTGTGACGCTCTTGATTTAGAGGAAGGAAATACATTTGTTTACACAGTACACTGGACATATTCACTGTTTTGGTGATTAACATAGATATATTCATATTAGCTTTGCACAGGCAGTGGTTTAACAAAGAGATATGGCTGGTAAAATGTATCTCATGTATTGTACCTGGAGCAAAGTATCATGAACATTGTGAGGAACACTGCGTCCGTCAGACGGAGATTTGCCCTGTAGACCTTCTCCACAGCCTCTGGGAGGTGTGAGTGCTTTGTAGGTCCATGGTGAGGCCTGTAGAGGGTCTGGGCCTGGTGTCTGTGAGCAGGAGTGTGGAGGATGAGTGTGGAGCTGCAGGATCAGGGTTAGAGGCAGATTATCCACATGGAGCAGTATAAAGCTGCTCTGTAATCCCTGTCCACACTCACTCACAAACAGGACATATCCACCACCACAGCACTGCCACACAGACCGGCCACACTACACTCACAATATCCCACCTTCTTTTGTGGAATTTCAGCCCAAGTGATCAAATATTACTGAGAATTTACAATACTGATCAACATTTATTTCAACTTGAAGACTTTTGCGTGAGCTACAAGATCCAGGGGAGCGACCATGAAGAAGGGAAAGGTAACTGAAACTTTCCTCACAATTTGATTATTTTATCTTTTGGTCATTCCTGGTCTTTCTGTATAAGTAGAGAGGAAAAAAATCAAGTTTTATATATATATAAAAAAAAAAGTTTGGATCCAGGACGAAAACATTAACCCTAACACTAAAGCTAACCCTAACCCCATAATATTCTATGTCTTTGTTGCTATTGTCATGATACTAAAAAATCTAACTCAATACTAGTATAGAGTTTACAGTACAACAAGACAGACTTTTTTGTAACAGAATGTCATTTCCATACAAAATAGTAGCAGTAATTGTACTTTCTTGTCATTTCAAGATCTGATATAAAGTTCTGCTAAAGCTCAAAATGGCACTAAATGTTCAGGAAAGTTCAAATCTTGTCCTGTTCATGTGAGAATCGATACCTGCTCAAGCGGGTAACAAGTTTTGATTCTTTTTAGTATCGATCGGTATCTGATTTTCGATACTTTGGACGAGCTTGCGGCTTTGTTGTGCCGTGTGCGTCTCCGAACGTCCATCTTAACTCTGATCAAACATGGAGACAGGTTAAATCCTTTACAAAAATAGAGCCAGAAGAACTGAGTAAAGCTGATATGTGGAACTATTTTAAACACTATTGCAAAAGGGTAAAATAACTGAGTAAAATGAAGTTTATTTATTTTGCTTACTTAAGTTCCAAAGATTTAACCTTTAGAGATGTGTTTCTTTCCAAACAAAAATGTAAAGGACTTAACACTTCTGCGTAAAGTCTCAGAATTATGAAAAATAATAATTATAAATCTGGACAATTAAGCAGAACTACAGCATGATTAAAGCAGAACTAGAACTAAATCTGGACTAAAGTACAGCTTATAACTTAGTGATTTATTTGTTTTTAGCCGTACTAACAGCTCCAGTTTCTCAGCAGGTCACAGACGACAATGAGCCGCCCACGTATCAGGAGGCCACAGCAGGTAACTCCGGCCGTCATGGACTCTTTTATCACATCGAGCCTGTTTTCCATCTCTGTTTCTGTTTTATGTTGCAGGTTACCCCGACATGGAGGCTCAGTTTGCGTGGGACGATAAAGTGATTCGCCAGACGTTCATCAGGAAGGTAACAAACACAGATTTTATGCACACTCAGCTTATAGAGGGTTTTATATTTAATGCACAACATGATAATAAATAATACATCTGTGCAAGCAGCAATGGACAATACAAAAAGCAAAAAGGAACAGCATACAGAAGGCACACAAAATAACTAAATAAATAGAAGAACTAAGGAATAAAATGAAGCTAAAACCAGCTAATGGAAGGCCAACCGATAAAAATGGGATTTAAGAAGTGATTTAAGACGATACTGATGGTGCTGAAATATAATACCTTAAGGCCCTGTCACACCATGACGATTTAGCCAGCGTACGCCCAATGTATGAAAATATTTGGCAAATACACTGGTATACGTCAGATAAGATATAGGTAAGTTATACTGTCACCGGGCATAAATTATGCTGTCGCCGGGCATAAGTTATACTAAGTTATACTGTCCCTGGACATAAATTATACTGTCACTGGA
>KN498426.1:34992-54780 GCA_000787155.1 Scartelaos histophorus | reverse complement strand
CCACAATATGACACTAAACAGCTCTACCTTATCTGTACTCAATTACATTTTTTTTTAAGCTCAAATCAGAATTGAATTTCTCCTTTGCCATTAGAGACAAAGCAATGACATATCCATGGAGAAAAGTATCTGACGGGTTATGCGTCAGAAAAATCACACAATGCACCATTAACTTACCAAACAATTAAACTCACCAAGTTAAATGCTGCACTGTGGAACATTTAGACAAAGTGTTCAATCCTCATGGACATAAGCAGTTGCAGTATAGTGCACTCTTATCTATTATTCAAGGATTCCAATCATTTTTCACCATATTTAAATGATTATACAACTTGGTTACTATTTTCTACTATTTGTCATTTGCTATAGTGGCTCTCGGGAGTTTTATTTTTTATTAATGTATTATCTTTTGTTGTCTTAAGTCGACTATATATAGGTTTTATTCTTGTCTCTCCACTGACCCTAAACATAAATAAATCAAGGGAGTGAAGGAGTGTGCCAGTCAAACAATAACCTTTTATAGACATTCCTGTGAGTGACATGTGGCTGTTAACAGGTAACACACCTCCTTGTGTTTCCACGGATAAACTCATACAACCTACAATATGCACTTCATTTGGCATCTTTGGTATGGGTTAAAACACTAAATAGTGAGTTTTGTAATTGTTTAGTTTAAATTAAGGTACTCTGCTTATTTGAAATCTTTTATTGTAGACCTATTTCTACATCTAAGAGTTATATTTGTTTTTGTGGGTCATCATGTATGGGTTAAATCCTGTGATTGTTAAGAGAGTGTGTCAAACATTTTCTTAACACAATTAGACCAGCTGGGAGATTGAAGGACTAGCCGAGGTTTTAAGGATATTATTGGAAAAAGAAAAACAGTGTTGAAAGATATATTGAAGTGTTTGTGTTTCCAAACTGCCCAGAGCTCCAGGAGGGAGGAAGGCTTTAGACTTCAAACTCAAAAATGTTCCTCCAAATGACATTAAATCAAACCGTATTTCAGTCGGATCTAAAACCATGCGAAAGGTCATGTAGTCCTTGACAGAACAGTCTCTAAGCTCACCACAGCTGTTAGCCATTGGTATCAATAGCCGTCCCTCTGACCTTTGCAGAAGAGCCCTCTCCAGTAAAACTCTCTGCGCTCGATCCCGGTGTCCAGGCACAAGGTGATCCACGTCCAGCTTACGTCCCGTCAGGAAACAGGGGTCGAGGGTCAGCCCTGATTGTTGTAGCCTGTCCTCTAGGAAAACAAAATAAGCAAATGTTTACGCCATCAGGAAGTGCTCCACTAATGACACTTAAATGATGCCCTGTCACTCATAGCTATTTGTATTTCTGCTATATCAGCTGACAGCAGGGAAAAGTACCAAAGTAGAAGTATTCATAGATTATATATATATTCTTACTTTATTACTTTTACTTCACATTGTTTTATGCATTTTATGGGTTTTTATTTATTTATTACTATCTTATGGCTTTGCTCTTATTTGATTTTACTGGTTTATTGTTTTAGGACTAATATGTTTTAATCTGTGTTTAATGAGTGTTTATTTTATTATTATATTATTATTGTTGCTTTTGTATATATTTGTGCAGCACTTTGGAAACTGTTGTTTATGAAATGTGCTATAGAAATAAAGTGGATTGGATTGGATAGTTTTGATATTAATTACATGCTAAATTTTGTCAATCAGATGTCTGTAAATACATCTAAATCATTGTAATGCAAAAATCTGCAAATCTGTTTTATTAAATATACTGTTACTTTAATTAAACATGTCTTGTGATGATAGCTGTGTATGTACAAAAAGTATATTCCCATTTATAACTATTTCATTGCCTTGTTTTAATGATATTTATGGCTACATTAAAATACAGAAACAGTATTGCCGAACATTTTTAATTCAAATACTATCCAATTCCACTTTCATTTTAAATCTGAATTGATCTGGAGTACTCCCCAGTAAGCGATTGTGTACCGCTGATTGAGAAACATAGCTCTAGCCTGTTTGTTTACTGACAGTATATCTCATGTCAGATTAAACATGAAAGGTTCTGGGCCTTTTTGAATGGTATAACTAAATGCAGCATGCAGGAATTTTCTTGCACTAACTCAAAGCCCATTAATGTTGCTTGCTTGGCTTCCCTCCAGCCATGTTAGATCAAGCATAATAACTCATGAGTTTATGGACCTTTGCTCCCCAAATGTCTACCATGTTGCTAATTGCGTACATCTGTGGCTTGTGTTTTGATGTTTTGTCTAAATGTGCAGCTGTCCGTTCGCTTTCCAACAGCCTCTGGTTAAAAGTGGCATGTCCGAGTGCTATCTGTGCCCAGCCTTTTAATAGCAGTCATTTGAATGGGTTTTTATCATGCACCTGGGGGCCATCACTTTGTTACTAATCCTGATGTTAAAACTGATGACCCACGAGCTGGTTCAATGAGACAATTTGGCTTTACAGTGTAAACAACTTAATGACTGGGAGGCAGCATGTGTTACAAAAACACAATAACAAAAAGCTAATATTTGGAGGTTAGTAGATTATTTGTGAATTTGTCTCTGCTGCATTCTTGACGCCCCGATCACAGTTAAAGGTGCACTATAACGTTTCTGGTGGAATGTGCTTGTCTTCATGGATGTTACTGCTTGGCTTTGAATGCTTCATAGTATTGTATAAAATGTATCAATCTCCATAGAGACAAGCAGATCTGATCCTAGTCAGATCTATGGAGAGGCAAGGACCGATCACAGTAAGAATCTATGTTTTGCAGAGTATTTTGAGAAAAAAGCATGACATCTCTATGGAGAAAAGAAGGTAAAGTTACATAGTGCCACTTTAAATTAAAACTATCCCAAAAAAGCACTGAGGAGCTCCCTTTCTGATACTACGGTCAGTGATGAAGGATTTCCACAGGGTAAAGTCCTGTCCAGTCCATTTCTGTTCACTCTGTACACGTCTGATTTACAACAACAGTACAACTCTGAGTCCTGCCACCTGCAGATGTTCTCTGATGCCTCTGCAGTGGTGGGGTGTATTAGAGATGGACAGTAGCTGGGGTACAGGACACTGATTGCACATTTTGCTGAGTAGTCCCAGGCAAACCATCTGCTCCTGAACATTGACAAGACCAAGGAACTGGTGATTGACTTCAGGAGAAAGAGGACACCAGTGGTGGCTGAACTGGAGGGACAACTGTAATGCTGTGTACAAGAAGGGCATGAGTAGACTCTACTTCCTGAGAAAGCTCAGATCTTTCAATGTGTGCAGCAAGTTATTGGAGATTTTCTACCAGTCTGTGGTGGCCAGCACCACCAGCACAACTTTGCTGTGGTCTGCTGGGGGAGCAGCACCAGTTAAAGGGACATTTGTTGGATTGACAAACTGATCTGTAAAAGTGGTTACATGATTGGCTGTGAGCTGGAGAAACTGGACAAACTGCTCACCATGACTCCTGCTCACCCACTGCACCAGACTGTAGAGGAACAGAGGAGCTCATTCTCCAACGTGCTCCTACAGCTCCCCTCAAACAGTGAGAGATACAGCAATACATTCATAGTACGAGCACATAAGTCCTGTGCTCAGGTTTCTGCACTGGCTAAAGAATAGACTTTAAAGCAGCTCTGCTTGTGTAGAAGTCTCTCCATGGCAGAGCACCAAAGGTACATCTGTGACATGTTAGTGCCATATGAACCATTTCACACTCTGAGGACCTCTAGGGATCCACCTCCTGCTGGTGCCTACAGTCAGGACTAAACACGGGGAGTCAGCATTTCAGATTCATGCAGCTAAAACTTGGAAGAGTCTGCCTGAACATGTGAGACCTTTACTTTGGCCTTTACTTTGACTCAATACGGTTGTGTTTAGCTGCGCATATGACTAAAAGGTTTTTATTTCGCACTCTTCTTCCCTCTTCTCTCTCATTTAATGTCTCTTTCTCTCTTTTTAAAAGTTTTTTTTCATTTTATGATGATTATTTATGTTTTGATTTGATTTGTTTGTATTGTGATTTTTATGTAATTCTTATTCGGTAAAACACTGAATTACTTAATTACTTAATTGAATTACTTTGAGTATGAATTGTGCCATACAAATAAACTTGCATTGCCCTGCCTTTTATACCATAGTTAATACAGATATTCAATAACTCACACTTATGGAACAGAAAACCCTATGTCCTGTTAATAATCATATCATTGTTGTGTGGTCTTCTTATGACCTCTTGTATATTTTGCTGAGATTTTATATTTTATTACTTATTTTTCTATCTTATTTTGACTTGTACATGTACTTGTGCAATAGTATGTCTCATTTAACACCTGTCTCTTGCTTTCTTATTTGCTACTTATTTAGAATGTATTATTACAATTTATATGTTTACTCTTTGTTATTATATTATATTGTGATGAGTGAGCTGCTGAGTCCAAATAAGTTCCCTTGTTGTTTGTCTGTCACATTGTGCTTTGTTCTTCATTCACATACATACAGTCTGCTATTTGAAGTTTTTAAATGTTAATATGAGCTTATCTGTGTTCTAAATTGTGATGTTTTGCTTAACACATCATTTACCATGGATTAATTGAACAGGTTTATTTGACATGTCTCTTAAGCCTGCTGCAACAGTCCAGTGGTGTGTTTGGATCAGACAGCGGCTGTCTTTATGTGTGCTGCTGCTGTGTCATCACACCAGGGATCAGTGTAAATGCGTTTTGTGGACATCAGTGAAACCCAATCTGGAGTAATTGTTGGGATAAAACGGGGGATTGACCTCTGCCATTAACCATATTTTGTGAAACAACACACACTTGAGCTGGCTTTGAAATGTCTCTCCTTTGACGAGAGCTCTCATCAGATGTTACTGTTGCTAAACAAAGGCCCTACTAATGTAGTCTCTGTGTTCTCTTGGTGTGCGTATGACTCGTACCACAATCCCTCTGCAGGGTTCCTTTGGATTGCAACGGAACACAACAATAAAATTCTACTTCCCTACTACTGTCCCTTACAGGTTGTGTCCAAATTATAGCATTTGATGATAAACAATGATAAACAATTCTAGGGGGAATCATTGTTTTTGAAACAAACTCACAAATGTTAAACCGTATCATTATTTGTTAGGGATCTAGAAATTCACCATATTAATCCAGTGGTTTAAAGTCCTTCTAACAGACAAGAATCACATCTTCAGGGGTGAATATTGGCACTTCTTTTAGAAGCTACTGTGAAAAACATTTCCTTTATTTATGCTTACAAGACAAGACAATGAACTTTGTGCCAGTTTTGTTTTGTTTCATGCTTATAGGCCTAATAATTGCAGAGATATTAACCATTGAACAAGTCAACAAATTCCACCACAGACTTCTGACCTGCCTCAAACTCAAATTTAAACTAGTTAATCTGCAATGTTGTGTCACATGTACACAATCTATTATTTTGTTACTGCACTTTATAAATCATAAAAAAACATTTACTGAATGTGGGTATTGCCTATTTCAATGGATTTCTCTTCTGCGTATTGAAAAACAACTGAGAGAGGTTGTCTATATTCATGAACGTGTCTGAACAGATTTTTGTGGTCAAAGCTATTGTCAGTGTCTTCATGAGAGCAAACACACAACACGTCTAGTGCACCACACGTGTTTGTGTGGAACTGTTGTGATAGTTTGGACCCTGGAGTGCACATTTCTTTCATCCGGGGCCCTCTGGCTGAGACCCACCTCCCTCTCCCTGTCGCTGCCCTGGTTTGAGGGAGGCAAACAGATGCAGCTTTAGCAGATGGCGCCCAACTCAAATCAAGTCCATATTTCAAGTCCAATGTCCACTAGTCCAGAGCCTGTCCCCTGGTACGATAATTGAGTATAGATCAAAGCCATTTGTGCCTTACTTAAGGTCTAAGGCTGCTTAGCTTTTAATAATAACACAAACACTTCCACCAGTGACCTTCAGTGCCCCCTCGGCCCTTTCCTCCCTGCGACGCCCAACCTCCAAACCTGCTTTGAAGACTTAAGTTGTCACATATACTCAATCACAAACTCAGGGCCAAACTTCACTAACATGGAAACATTCCCTTATTCACAACATGTGAACATGTTTATATGTAGTGTTTAAAATAACATTTAACAACAATAAATAAATTATACAGATGAAATATATCACCTGCTACAGTAAAGCAAATATTTAAATAAAAAAAAAAATCATAAACACATTAAAGCTGTATAACTGGTATAAGACCACACTAAAATAATCAGTAAATAAATCCTTCATCTTCATTGTTAATATTATGGTAAGGGGTGCCCCCTTGTGTTCATGAAATGTAAACTATGTCTTATAAAGTATTCATGGAATCCAAGAAATAAAAAGGTAGCAGCAAACAGTCTACAGTATGTGAAAAGTAGCCTAGCTATAAATAATGTCCAAATCAACATTTACTTCCTCCTGCGTGACAAGCGCAGTCGTCCGATGGTTGTGGTGAAGGGCAGAGCTGTGCGCTCACACAGAGACTGTGGAGTATCCTCATTGTCCTCGTCCACATCGGCGAGGGACATAGAGGACGTGTCACTCAGACCCTCACTCTGGACCTGAGGACAGTCCGGCAGAGACGCTGTGGACAGAGACGTCTCGCTCTCCTCACTGTCTCTGCCCAGTCCCTCCAGATGAGCCTGGAAGGTCAGGGCCTGCTGCTCCACTGACAGAAAATCCTCCTGCAACTTGTCAAACTGGCCAAACAGGACATATTATTTATTTTTATATTTTAAAATACTAAGCTTATTTCAATTCATAAGTACAAATACTAAATAAGTGATTTCCTAAACTGCATTGAATGAACCACTCCTATTAGTGCTACTATTACTTCCATTTCCACCAATTTCAGAGCGGTTGTCACAGTGTCATATTCAGTTTTGGTCAATACAATTCTGCTGTGAGTAAAAGTACCTGTTCAATGTTTGACTGAAGCAGCTTCTCTGGCCACACTGACTCAATACTGCTATTCACAGTGTGGCTCACATTAGTGTGGCTCCATGTCAGCTCCTGGAGAAAGACAGGACATTAGTCAAGTCTTTAATAAACAAACATGTTTATATCGTCACAGAAACTTCACCTGCAACACTCGAATGGTGTCTTTTAGATGAGACTGGCAGCACTGGAGTTTGTTCCTGTACTCATCCACCTCCGTCAGCATAATCTGTGGAAAAGAAGTGTTACCAGTAATTAAGTGAACAAGCAATGTCACAGACAGACAGAGGCTCTGTTACTCTAATACGGCTCGTTTATAATGTGGTTTCAATAATATTTAGTAGGGTTTATTTTAAATGGCATTTTATTCAAGCACTGGCATGCATCCACCTGGTCCACATGGTTAATGGCAGTTTATTGCATTGAATTCATGTCTTGTATGAAGGATAATTTTTGTAACAGTTCACAAAATATATTTCAAGCCTGTTAAAGTTCAAAACATTCCAGTAGAAGAAACTGGCCCTTTGAAACCTAACCCTTATCTTCAAGTTGAGAGGTGAGATAACATTTATTCTAACTATAATAAGTAGGGAACTCCTTTGCGTTACCTTGACATCAGCTTGGGCGGAGGGCAGCTCTCTGCATTCCCGCTCTTGCCTCCTGGAGATTGTGACTCCAGTGTGCATCTCCTCCAGCTGAGCCCACAGTCTGTTCAGACCCTGCTGCATGTCACTGACACTGACCTCCAGACTGGACTGAGCCTCCACCAGCTCACTCAGTAACAGTACCCTGATAACAGAGCAGATGGTTGCATTTGATCTGCCCAATCTCAGCACATCACTACAGAGACTAACTCACCTCTGCTGGAGATAGCTGTAGATATGTCCCACTTTCTTTGTGAGAGTCACATCAACCTCCTCTACTGTTTCTTCTGGGTGTGTGTTAGCCTCAAGAGTTTGAGAAACTAACTGGAAGTAAAAGGACATTACAAAATTACATTTGAAAAGTACTAGTGTACTAGTGTAAAGATACTGGTGCTGGCTAGTCAGTTACAGAGCAGCAATTTCAGTGACACTCAAACAATAGCACTTGTTGGAAGCAGGTTAGATTGAACGATTATATGTACTGCTTGCTGTAAACACATGAATGCCTTTTAGTGGGGTTGAAACACGGGACTTGTACGAAGTCTGTTAGGGAAGTATGTTTTTGTGTAAGAGATTCCAGACACTTAAATGCTTAAATCACCAATAGGAAACTCGTGACAGCCATATCCCTGATCTGCCTTGATGAATGAAGATGACAAGTGCAATAGCCCAGGGCTGGAATATTGTGCTGCTGAGACTAATAATGGGATGTGTAATACCAAGAGAAAACCTACCATCTACATGCAGAGAGTGAGTGAAAAGCAGAGATGACAGAAACCTGCTTCAGGCTACACAGCAAAAACTGGAAGGTTAAAATTCCAGAGTAAAATATGTCAGAGTTGTGTTTAACTCTGAAAGTGTTATTTTAACTATTTGAAAGTTAAATGGGGGTTTGAGTTGGAGTTATTTGCCAGAGTTGATATGGTTGGTAATCCAACTTCCACTAGTGTTCATTCAACTTCCACTAGTGTTAATTTGGCACCTTCCATCCACCGCTTCAAACTCCTGCCAGAGAAGAGCAGTTTGAACCAGTTTTGTACATAATTTAATCTTAAACTAACCCTAACCCTAACTGAACATAAAATGTTTCTGTGTGTTGTTGAGCTAAATAAAAAAATAACTCTACAAAGTGTTATTAGTTTACTCTCAAAACATTAATATAACTCTTGATTTCGGGTTAAACGGGAACTTTGGTCCAATGTTACTTAGTTAACATTTCCAAAAATGTTAAATTAACTCAGATTTGACTAATATAAACCCTGAGAAAATGTGAAAATTGAAATTCACAGAATCAATTTTAACATTTTCTCAGCACTTTTGGCTGTGTACCGTGCAATACTTGTATTTTAGTGGTACAGTATATGGAGTGGACCCTCTCACCTGCAGACTGCTGAGGAGAGCCTGAATATGGGCCACTGAGGGACCCTCCAGTGGCTCCTGTAGAACACACAGAAACAGACTGTCAGCCAGGACCAGAGCAAGAGGCCTGAGTCTGCTCCACTGCATAGGTCTGAAATATAAAACAGGTCATATCAGAATATGTGTGTGTAATCCTGAAAAGTTGCAATCATTGCTCTTGTACAGTTGTATCACACATAGAGTGTTCAAAGTTGATTGATAATGTGAAATGGAACAACTGATAGTTTTACCGTGGAGAGAAATTATACGATTTGTCTTGTGTTTGTTGAGGATGTTCTTCCTTGAATAAAGAGAATTAATGATAAACTTTTTATTGGTAAAAACTTGGAGTCCAAAACTCTATGTAATAGCACTCTTACTTTAACAGGCTTGTTTTGCAGGTATTTTTGGAGTGCATGAGCACCTGCAGCCAGCAGCATCCACACTGAGCAGAGACATAGAAGTCCACTGATGGAAAGGTACTCTTGTGCCTCCACCTGGCAAATGCACCACACTACAGCGACTGCCGCAACACTCATGAAGTTTTTTCTGGGAAGATGAGCTGCCTGAGCACGCAGCCAAGAGGGGATCTGGGACTGAGCTGCTGTCACGGCCTGGGACCACGACCACCTGAAAATTATTTTAAACAATTTAGATATGTTCATGTTAATGCTATTTTGTGCACAAAATGGGTATTTCTTCATTTTGTCCCAGTCCCGCCTACACATGAATAGAAATTACACTAGCACAAAAATAACCAACGACACTGCAAACATAGTTATATACTATATTACTATATACTAATAGTATGCATGCTGTTTGGAGTCTTGTTGAAGTCAAACCGAGAGCTGCCTGCCACTCACTGACACACAAATCACAGAACAAGGCAGAACTTACCCGCTCAGTCCACTCATTTCAGTTTCCTCGTCCTCCTTCTCCATCCATTGACAGCAATCGGCCCAATTTACAATACCAGTAATTGTACTTTTATGTTTCTGTTTGAGTATAGAGACAATGGTCAGCTAAGGCTCGGTAATATAATAGTCACGAGAGTAGTGAGAACAACATTAGTTTGGATGTAGGTGTGAAGCTTGCCAGACAGGTTGTACTGGAAAACTACTTTTCTGGGCAATCCTTTCTCTCTTTACAATGGTAGGAATGTGTTGATCAAAGTAGTGACAATTGTATTAAGAACCAGTCCAACCCCTTCCCCATAAAAATGGCAGCCAAAACACACCCAAACAATCCATGTGAAACACTAGTAATGAATGAAGTAATTTTTTTGTTTAAATTAAACAGCTTACAATGTGTGTCTTGTAAAGCTTTACTCAATTAAACTCTGGAAGTCTGGAAGGTGCTGGAAGTCTTTATGCTAATCTCAAAATATCTGGAGTCATGTTAGTGTATTTGATGTGATTAAACAAAGATTAGTTTTGGACTGACCAAGCAAAATAAGATACTTGCAAGTGAAATAGGCTAAACAAAGGCTACATTGTAGACAACATTTCAAGTGAAATGCATGGACTTTTTATTTTAACCAGCACATGGACATAAAAAGACTAAATAATTGTAAAACTGCATCTATGTAAAAGTTACTTTATACATTGTACGTTTGCAGAGTGAGTTAAAACCTCACCTAAATTAGAAAAGATGGCAGAGCTTAATTTAAAATGGGAGCCACAGAAAGCCAAAACAATTTCTTCTTAAGATCAGGCTAGCAGTTCATTGTACTTCTACTTTCATTATGAAAACACACATATACAAATACATTGAAGTACAATAAAAGGCCCAAATGTAATTACTGCAAATATATAATATAATATTCAGGTGTAGGTTAGCTTTGGAGGTAAGGTGCTGATACATAGTTTTATGTATTTCTTATCACATGATCTGTCAGTTTTTTGTTTTTATTTTTGCATTGCAGAGCAAATGGTGCTATATTTATCTAGTGAGGTACGGTACAGCAGAAACAATGTACATAAAAACCATAACATTTCAGATACAGAACCTATGTAATTTAAAAAAAAAAATCCATATTGTGCAATGCTGGAGTAGTTGTTAAATTAAAAAACAAACAAACATAAATAATAAAATAATACTGAGAATACTTCAGTGTGGTCCTACATCCTTCACTTTTAAAAGTCTTTTACCCAAATAAAACAAACTTAAATTAATGTTGAATGGCTATATCTGAATTAAAGGTGCACAATGTAACATTTCTGGTGGAGCGTACATCACATGCTCATCTCCACTGTACTGCATTAAGCATATCTATTTCCATGGAGACAAGCAGGCGTCACAAATGAATGAATTGAAGAATTAATCAAAAACACCCATAACATAAAACAATGTAAGATATCAGTTAAATACAATGTTGTGGAACATTGTATTTAACATCCTGATAAAGCAATGACATCTGCATGGACACCCCTCCAGAAAAGTTACATAATGCATCTTAAAAAATAAATGATCCTATGTGGTTCTGTCACTATTCATTCATATCCAGTTTATGCTGCGTCGTAAGAGTTGTATTTCCGTTATGGTTTTGTTATGTGCACTTCACTGGCGCCGCTGCCATTTGTAGTGGTGGTGATGATGTACTGTGTTGTAGGCTGCTGATTGGTCGGCTGCTGATCTAGATGTTCTGTGTGGCTCTGGGCTGTGCTTTGGGGCACGGCCTGTTTGGTGTCCAGCTCAGCTTGACCCTCTGAAATAACGTAGTGTGTCTAGAAAAAAAAACCAAAATATATGAAAACTTAAAAGGTGAAACTTTATTCGGTATTTGATATTGCACAGTAATTAGAGTTTTCATACCGTTTTGACCTGGTTACTGTTCACACCTGATACAGGGGTGGTGGCCTCAGCAATGACATACTGAGTATGAGGTAGTGCCATCATCTGGATCTCAGACGCTACAACAGGTAAAAAATAAATACGTTTTGGACATTTAGGCAATATAATTATTTTCTATTTTTAAAAAAATACTTACAGTATCCCCTATAGTTCCAGTTTCCTGGTAAATATGCATGCTGCACTGCCCCCTGCTGCTGAGGTTGTGCATTGCTTGTCGAAAGACTTTGAGACTGGGCTAAGGTCACTGAGGTCAGCTGAGAGGGACTCAACTCCTGATTGGTCTGTTGGGAGGAGGGGCTTAGAGGCTGCCCAGTAACCTTTATAAATACAGAAAAAGATATATGTCAATGAAATGAAAAGCATCAACTGTTATCATCACTTTTGTTGCTGACAGGGCCTCACCTGTGTGGCACTTTGCCCGTTGCCTGTGGGCTCTGTAACCTGAATGTGTTGCACTTGGATTGAATGCTGACTGTAGCCGTGAGGGTCATGCAGCTGGCTCACATCTACGGCCTGGTGCTGAGAATGTGGGGAGGACGCCTGGAAAGAAACATCCATAACTTTGTCTATCTGGTTTAAGTTGGATCCCATTTGATAAAGGATTATAAACATTTGGAGTGCTTACCGGGGCTACCTGCACAACCTGCAACTGAATGTGCTGTGGCTGGGTTAAATTGGCTCCAGCCTGAGAAACTGGGATGTACTGGATTCTTTGGTAATCTCCCTGCGCTGTCCTGTAATCTGTGGTCAGTGTCTGGGACAACTCTGTCATAGCTTGTGTCAGTAGATCTGTGGTCTGCAGAAAAAGACCATTTTAGTCATTAAGCAAAACAGAACAACAGATTTACTTTGAGGATGTGTTGAATAGGTTACCACCACGGCCTCAGCTGTTCCATCTGTACTAATGACTGCAGGAGTACTGCTGATAACTGCTGTGGTCAGTGGAGCCTGGATGGTGCTAGCAAGCTGGGCAAACTCTGGGTGCTTTTTGCGTATGTGCTGCACCATTTTGGTCTAGGAAACATAAATGCATGTTAAAAGGTTATCTTATGAATAGCTTTTACTCACTTTATTTCTGTACCTTGCTGCTGTACTGCTTAGCACAGTGGGGGCAGCAGACTGGAGCAGTGGCGATGGTCCCTGTTAGCTGAGTGTGTGTACTCAACATAGGATCTGGTTCTCCAGGAGCAGCTGGTCGCAACTTTCGAATACTTGGAGGCAACTCTGCTCCTGGGTGGTTTTTTAGGATGTGAGCTTTCCTCTTACTGGCACTTTTATAGATCTGTAAAATGCAGATGATTTAATAATAAAGGATTTGGAAAGGGCATTACTGTACACTAAGAATAAAATATACATAATATATTACCTTATCACAATACTGGCAGAAGTAGTCTCTGTTGGGTTTGATAATTGGCAATGTAAGCTCAGGGACATCATCAATTCGCATCTCAGGATGACGTTTGGATAAATGATTCACCTAAAGCCATTTACATACATTTACAAGCACATTCACATATGTTAATATTTTTGTTTAGAGCTTGCTCTCACCAGCATCCCTCTCCGTCTGAACCCCATCATGCACAATCTGCATTTGAACATGAAACTTTCGAAGTCTGTGGTAGGGACTTTCATTTTAAGAACTTTGGATCTGTGGATTTTATCAGCCTTCTTTGCTTCTCTGTCTGGATTATGCATTCGTTGCATGTGCTCACGCAGCTTGTCTTTCCTCTTTAAAATACAGGAAAAGGACATTTAATACAACATCCACTTTCCTAAAAAGACTTTGCCAATGCAGATTTTCAAACCTTAAACTGTTTGCCACATGTCGAGCATAGAAAGTCCTTGCGGTCAGAGTGGCGTAACATGTGCAGGCGAAGTTTGTCTGGCCTACAAAATGCTTTCTCACAATCTGGGCACTGGAAGACCTTCTCTGAATGAAAGCAGCGAATATGCTTTTTCAGCTGTAAAGTAAAAATTATTAAATACATGCACTACGAACACTACATTATTATCTACATCTCAGGATATATTAGATGTTAATAAATATCAAAGGCTAACGTAATGAAAATAAGGATTAAAAAGTGCAACTTCGCGGGTGCTATTGTCTAAAATATAAACATTTGTACAGTAGTTTTAATTTTATTCCCCGATTACATGAAAAAGGGAAACTTGTGCATAATATCCACTGTTTTATATATGATACTCACCTGGATAAAGTCATTAAAAGTCTTTTTACAGGTGGGACAGGTGAAGCAGCCATCTACAGCATGAACTCCGACATGATCCTTGAGGAGGTCGAGCTTTTCGAAGGTCTCTGGGCACAGCAGACAGGAGTAGGAGCGATTCTCTGTGTGAACCAGCAAATGGTCCTCTAGAGCAGAGTCTGTCATGAAGCTCTTTGTGCAAATGTGGCAGGAGAAGGTGTAGGCCTCCCGACCGTGAACCCGCAGGTGCTGGTCCAGTTTGTCTTTATCACGAAATGCTTTGCCACAGTGAGTGCATTTGAAAGGACGGAAGCTCTTTCTGATGAAAAGGTGCTGCAGTGCCGCATTCTGTAAATAGAAATAAGAGAAAATTATATCAGATATTTCAAGGCGATTAAATGATGCAACATGTAAAAGCTGATGCAAGGTATGAGTGGTCACACATCTTACAATGTATAATGCACACAATGAAAACAAAGTGCATGTTTTCTGCTATTCTTTTAATCGCACCTACCTGCACATCCACCTTTACCGTCAGCACGCAGTGAGGAAAAGAGACACAGTGGTGTAAATATGTTCCCTGTAGTACTTCAGTTTAAACCCTTACTGATATAATTACTGTTTGCAAGACATTTTTCCTTAAAATATGTTGAAACATTTCTGTGTCAATATTAAGCAGGCAAATATCTAATTGAGCGACAGATAATAACAGTGGTAAACTCAAATAGATACTATAATAAGCATTTTTCTAGATGCAGTTATTGCACTACTTCTGTACACAGAAGATTGAGCATAGTCAACAATAACATAGAGCTTCTTACTCGTATTCTTTTGGCACGGCGCATGTCCTGAGATGTGAGGTGGGCGTCTGACTCGCTGCTCTGTGAGGGGTCCTCCTTCATTACAAGAGGGAGCTCCACATTTGTGGGTGGAGAGGCAGATTCTGGTGCTGGTGCCTCTACAGCAGCTGTGAGTTCACCTTCTGCCTCTATCCCAGGCTCAGCCTCTAGTTCTGCTACTTTTAGCCCATTTTGAACCCCCTCAAATTCCTCTTCATTATCTTGCTTTTCAGTAAGTTCAAGCATCTCCTGTTAAGGACAATTAATTATTAAAAGACTGATTTTTCACTGATTTAACAAAACATTACAAGCATACTGATGCTACTTGGTATTTGGTTAGGTTTCAACAAATATAGAAACTCTGTGCAGTACCGTCTTCTCGGTGTCATCCTCTATTGCACTTAAGCGCATGAATTTGGCAGGGCGTCCTGGTCTTCTTCCATGTCTCTTCTTGCCCCTTCCTCGCCCCCGCCCCCTCGCTCTAGTTACAATTATTTAGACCATTAGTAAATATGGTAGTAAACCTGAGGTAAATAAAAAGTGTAGCAATAACAGTACCTAGTAGCTGTGGTCAACTTGTCGTCATGCATGTTCAGGTGATGTTGTAATTGCTCAGAGCTCACAAATCGTTTGTTACACTCATAACAAGGCCAGTTCCGCTCCAGCTCCCGTAATGCTAGTAAACCATAAAACCATAAGACATCACCAAAAATAACTTTAAAACTAAAGCTTTAGTGTTTGTTATGGCATTAAATGTAAAATACCTTTTCTTTCTTCTTCTGTAACACTGTGGATCTTCTGATTTGCAAACTCAGCGTATGATGCTGCATACCACACCTGCAGACACGAGTAAACAACTTTAAATGACCCACACTTTTTAAAATACATATCAAATATTTAGCAGAAACTTCCAGAAGATACAGTAAATGACAATTGTTAATTTTCCAGCACTGACTTTTAGTTCCTGTTTGGGTTGGATATTCTTGATAGTTGTGAAAAATATTTCAGGACCATACTGGTAGGCCACAAGGTTCTGCTCCAGATGGTTCTGTGCTGGTCTCACAAACATCATCCAGTTACAGCTGTCCTCCTCCGATAGGTCGAACCACATATCACTCGACTTCTCTGTTTCTTTTTCAGAATCCAGTAGGCACAGCTAAAGAAAAAACATAGTCCTTAGTTATGAATGACAATAACAAGCAGTTAAAGTTTAAATTGTTAAAACATATATTGAAAGACATGACAGACATACTTTAAGGTGGATGTAGTTATTCTGGAGTTTGCTCTGAGGAATAAGAGGAGCTTCTAAAGGCCCAAACTGTGTGCGCTTTGGGATGCGCCTTTTGGAGAAGACACCACCAAGAAATCGGTCAATGTACAGGATCTGAGGAAGGCTGGCCCGGGCTTTGGACAGCACTGGTCTGTTGGGAACAGGGTGCAGAGGACCATGCTTTACACAGACCGAAGGGTTTGCCCCATTGCACTCCTCACACCCTGCAAGAAAGATAAAACATATTTGTTTGCAAAGTATAAAGTATAAGTTAAAGTATTCTGTTGGAACAAACATTTGACTTACAGAGTTTGTGGGGGTTAAAGTCTTCATGCTGAGATGGGGGTTCCCAGTCGTCCATCTCTGAATCATCTTCTTCATCCTCATCAGAGTCATCAGTAGAGTCTGTGGCACCGAGAGGACTGGAGGGGGGCTCAGCTATATCAGTTATGGAGGCTAGCTGATTGGACACAGAGAGCTGTTCCTTCAAAGATAATAAATGTTACACTTCATCTTACACATAATATTACACCAATCAGACAAGGTCCAACCTGGGGCACAGGTTCAAGGAGGGCTTGTGGGGCTTCTGCTACATTACTAAGAACATGCAGATTAGCCGCATTCATGTTTTGGCCACTGGGAAGCAGAACAACCTGAAAATCACAAAGTCGCAATTATGCAAGTTAATAATTAAATTACCAAATACGCATTAAAAACATTATTACAAAACATACTTGTTGTGTTGCACCATCCTGCTGGATGTAAGCTACCTGTGGCTGGTCTGCAAAGACAGTCTTTGAGAAAGAATAAAACAGATAAGCAAATCCCAAATTAAAATACTTTTAGTCTCTAAATTCTCTCTCCATTACCTGAGTGCCATCTGCAGGATGAATATAGACTAATGTGTGCTCTGCTGACTCTACAGATGTGTAGGAGTTTCCGTCTGCTGTGTACACCACTTGTTGTTGTCGGTCAGTCTGATCATCACTGTACACAATCTGAGCAACTGTACCTCCTTCAAAATGTACCTGAAACACAAAAAAATGTATTTGTTTGTAAAACAGTGTTCTGAGGTTCATAGCATCTCAGCTCATGGGTCTGTCTATAATGTTCAATAAAACCTGTGTGCCCGACTCGCTATCCTGACTCCACACTGTAGAGGCCTCCTGCTTAGTTTCCATGGTAATACAGTCCACACCTGTCACCTGTAACCCCTGAGAGACTCAGGAATCCTGCAACAAAACCAAAGGGTGGTTTGGGAGATGTACTTATGTAGCAGGTATAGGAGTATGTTTTTTTGTTGAAAGGAGCACAGTGTAAAGTTTTGGATGGAGGAAACACTATCACACCACAGAGATATGTCTTTGCCATTAATGTTCCACAGTATGGCACTGAATTTATCGATCTAGATAGAAATAAGCAAGTCATGCAATCAAGTCAAGTTACAGGTCAGAGAAGTAAAGAGGTAAGCCAATGCGCATCGAGAATGCAAAGTATTTTTTCAACAAAAATAAATACCTGTGAATGAAATTAATTGAATACATGAATTTAATGTCATACATTCCAAGAACAACTACATCTCCATGAAGTGAAGGTGGGGTAACCCTCACCAGAAAGGTTACATGGTACACCTTTAAGTATGATTATGTGATTTGCTCAATTATGCATATACTAAAGAAGTGCAAGAAAAGCAGGGCAGTTTCTTAAGTGGAAGAGATAGAGAGGCATAATAATCAAGACAAACTGTCTTTACAGGTGACATTGCTGGCAAACAATACATGAACCATATTCATATATTGAAATAATTTGAGCAACGTAGGGTTTTCAAGCGTGACTCTTGGGTAAGAGACACGGACAGATCACGCCAAAATAACCCAACATGTGCGCGTTTGTGTGGGTCCGATCGCACAGGGCACTCAGCGGGGGTACAAGGGAAAAGGCGGCCTAGGATTGCTAAACAAGGCCGCCGTAAAATGGGGCTAGTAACGTCCTTTGTCGGTCAAAATCGCGACTAAATAATGATCACTCGATGAACTACTTCTAAAAGGCTAGTTGGTAGAATCGATAATAATTTCAATCCCCCCTATTTTAACCCTGCAGGTTGTCAGTCCCAAACGGACCATACCACAAAAAACTGCCCTAACGAAACCCGGGCATTCACAGTCCTGTAACATTAGCATTACGGACACATACAACCACATTAGATACGACATGCAGGGCAAATACTATTGATAAAACCCTGACACGACTGTACATTTTAGAGGTTCTATATGTGAGGGGTTATAATGCTATAAATGGACAGGAATCTTTAGCAAACCCACCCGTCCCTTATTCTAGTTGAGCCCAGCCCTTCCACTGCACTGTGGAACAAGGAAGACCAGGCTCCATTTTGGGTGGGACTAACAACAACAGCTACGCGCAGAGACATTCGGTTCAGAAAAGACATGCTTTATCACAGTACCACCGCAGAAATAACACGCTCAGTGGATCTGTGTTACCTGTTGGACTTCTAAAAAATCAACACACGTTAGTTTCATTGCAGTACTTGTCCTAAAAGGTTAATTTCGTGCAAGCCATAGAAGCCGGTCTTACCTCAGAATGGTAGCTGCAGAGATGGCCGCATTGCATATATTAGCATAATCTACCTAGTAACCATCAGGCATCCGAGTCTTGATTGGCTGTTATTTAGAGGTAGCGCAATAAAAAACAAAACAATTGAAGACAAGTACATATCAATCCAAACAATAATAAACTATATTAATTTGACATTAAATATCATATTTGGCTAATATAATTAGGCTTTATTTGTCAATATAAAATATACTCATGTTATTTGAATACAGCCTACACCTAGATTGTAAAATTCTCCAAAAAGTACATATTAAGTCAAGATTGTGTGTGGTCCAAAGTTCTAAATTCTGTATCAATTAGTTAATCACTTGATTAGTTAAAAAATAATAATAATACCCAGTACAAACACAAGATGGCAGTAAGCAACTGGGTAAATGTCAGATTTTTTCCTAACTTTGCATTTACTATTTAAAGGTGCACTTAAACTTATCGGGTGGAGATTCTGCCACCATCTTCTCTATATATAATATGGATGTTATTTCATTATCTGAAATGGTCGGTAACGTAACCTATACGTATCAAACCTTTATATTAGGTTGTATATGTCAAAAAATCCTCAAAAAAGATTACATTTCGTACTGAGTGATCTCGCCTCTCCACTAATGTGACCTGACAAACAATCAATTGATCAGTTAAACTTTATTCATGCAGCCTTTCACAATACTCAAGATCACTACTATACATTAAAATCAACACAATATAAAACATGCGAAAAAAACCAAGCAGGTGGCAGACCCTCCATCTTAAAAGTTACACAGTGCAACATGTGTTTTTTCACACCAAACATAACATTCATTTCAACGATAGTCTTCAACACAGGCACACTTAATTGTCTCTTTCTTTATTATTTTGTAAAAAGAACAGCTCCCAAACTAATAATAAACGATGCTCATCAACAGTATCATTTTTCTGCAGTCTGGCCACAAGGTGGCGCAGTGCATCGCTTCCCCGCGGTAGGACTAAACGGGGCACGGATCAGGATCTGGGAGCAGG
>KN498426.1:21856-34948 GCA_000787155.1 Scartelaos histophorus | reverse complement strand
GCACAGGCGCCACACACACACACACACTCACACTCACACTCACTGCACATTTCCAGAGCAGGACGAGCTACGCACACCACAGTCGGGTTTCTCTGGAGCAAAACAAGCGGAGCAGGACTTGTCCCGCGTTCACTTTGGTCAATTATTCCCTGGACTCGATCAGCTCTTTCTTCTTTCAGTCGACAGCCTCCACACGCTCAAAGGATATAACTTATTCAGGGCAGGACGAGCTTCTCCAACATGGGTCCAGTCCCAGCGATATCTGTCCTGTTTTTGGGCATCGTGGTTCCTTCCTTCGCGGCTTATATTGAGGTAAGATATGTAATCAAAATATGCTTTTTACATTGTGTCAGTGTGCTGTTGTTTCGCTGTAAATCAGACCCATGAATGTTCTTTAAAGCAACGAAGGGCTCCGGGCCAGTGGTTTTACGTAAAGGAGGCGCCTAGACCAATTTTCTGCATTTTGTTGTTTTTTCATTGATTTAATGTGGGTCCGTTTATATGTGTAATCCTAAAACATTGCCAAACCACTAGTTCAGATATGTATTTCCACGGGTTCTTAGTGCTTGTCCTGATGTCGCCGCAGCAGTCTGTTTGTGAGAGTTGGACAATGTGCACTGTGGGCCCGGAAGGTGTTCTGTGACCCATGGTGGGGTGTGCTCCTGCTGCTGCTGCTGCTGCTGCTGCTGCCTGCTGCAGCAATCAAATGGAAGACAACAGGTGCTTTATCACGTCTTAAAGGAGATGTAAGACCCCTGCACTGTAGCACGATGGACAGTTCCCAGAATAAGATCTTCTGGAGTCTATTCAGATAAAAGTTCTGATAATGAAGGCCTGTCAAAATGGGCAGCTCTCAGTCAGGGGATGAGGCTGGGGTATTTGCTCTGGTGCTGCCCTGTCTGCATTTCAATCTATTTAGACTAGACCCTATGCTATTTCACTGTGCTGTGAGTGAGGTCCAACTCCAGCTTGAAGTCATTATCAGTTCAGACTATGACCTTTTGAACAAATCTCTAATCTAGATAAAATAAAGGGTCCCGGTTTTCACTTGTCCTAATTTTCTATTGGCTCACCATTTGTTGTCCCTGACACTTGTGCTTTTCCTGTTTCTGTCTGAGAAAGATCCATTTTTAGAGTCCCCACCCCCCGAGCTAGCAGGTCTCACAGGAGTAGTGCTGATTACTATGACAAAGCTGGGCAACTTGACATGGCATGCAGTCTGAATGATGATTTTGAATGGTGCATTTTAATCTGCCAACAGTAAAAACAGGTCTGGGGTGACTGCAGCCCTATGTGACATTGCCATACAGGTTAAAAACAATGAGCGCTTTAAGCTTTCTTTTGAAGGCCATACATAGGCCTATTGTGAAGTGGTATGTGTGGACCTATTATGTGCACTTGTTTTATTTCACAGGCTTTATTGAGTGTTTCTAGACTCAAGGTTGTGGACGAATACTGAGGCTTGACCATAAACTTTTGCAGGCCTACATCCCTTTAGACATTGACCACACATGCTTTTCCCATTGTTCTTCTGTCATTGACCCGTTTGTTTCACACTTCCTTTCCTTGGGACGTTACCTCAGCTGTGTACACGCCTGTGTTTAGTCAGATAACTGAATGTGCCTGATTACAAGCTTTTGTTTCCTCAGCTGTGATTCCCCTCTCACATCACAGCTCCATAGTGATCCCTTTATTAAATCTGTATCTTCGTGCTTCATAATATATTCTGTTCATGACAGTAGTGTAAAAGTGTAAAAGAAGTGTGAAGTATGGACAGCTGTAGTCTGTTCAGAATCATTTAGCAACAGCACACACCCCATGCAGTTGTAAACCAGTGGATTGCATCACCGTGAGGCATTTGCTGCTGATATGGGTCCCTTTGGATTAATGTAATACAGCACATGTAGACCACTTAACGCATTCAGGACATTTTATTCTCTCCTGACATAAGCACATAATCTCTAAGCAAGCTAAATGTTATGCAAGACGAAATTCTGAGATTCTTTTTTTTTTTTTTATTGCAGTGGACACAATATTCAGGACAGGATTGAGCTTGCTGTCTGATGAGGCAAAGGTTACTCACTTGATGCTGGTTGTTAAAAGTACTGCTCAGTTCTTCTTGCAGTTGTATTGCAGCAGAAATGTCCTCTTATCATGGAGTGTGCGTGCTGGACTGAGAATGCAAATAGGCCAGCAGCAGTGACATTAAAGTCCCCCTCTTTGTGTGTATTCTGGGCAGACGAGGAACAATCGCATATGAATTCCCCCAGTCTCCTGTTATTGTTGGGTTAGGGGCACTGGAGATGGCATTTAAGGAGACACAATATAATTCCCTATGTGGGTTCTTTGTGTGTTGGTGAATAGGGAAACCATTACAATTCAAGCTCTGTTTAGCCTGTAAAAGGACCAAAACAATGGCTGCCACTTACATGTGATGATGATCTCGCTATTATGTTGTGGAGAAGCATACTGTATTGTCTCAAAGCCTTGTCTTGGCCTTTTGACCTTCTCTGTTTGCTGTGTTCGTCAAGTCAACTTGCTCTGTCAAGAGAGGATCTTTCCTTGAATTTGTAGATTAGCCACATAAGTCTTGGTTTCAATTGTTGGGACAGCCCCGTATCCCTGTGAATCCTCTTAGCGACAAGAAACACAGGGGATGCTGCTTATAGATCTGCAAAGAGGGAAGGACTAATCCTTAGCTCTACCCTTCACTGTCAGCTTATGCGTGCTCCCCTCTCACCCACACACACTTCATTTGTGCACCTGCACAAGCAACTGATCTCCAAGACCCACTGAGCTGAGTCACCCACCTGTATGTGGCTCCTCACGTGCTTTGTACCAAGCCTGGATTAGCCCATAGAATGTCGTTGTGGTTATTTACATTTTTTTACTATTTATATCACTTCAGGTTTTGATTTTGAAACCAAACAAGGGGCAGTAATGGCATACAACTCAATACAATATGGCTAGCAAATAAGGAATTTAACTACTGGTTACAGTCAGTAAGGATACTAAAATAGTTTATTTCTATTTGATGCTATTTATTAAGGAAAATACCTCGATATTTGATACTCGATACCAAATTATGATACCAGACGTTTGAGTACTTTGCTTTCTACTTTATTTCCTACGGTGGCCACCGTAGTTTCCAACACACTGCATTATCTACTTGGCCTTGCATCTGTTTCTCCAGTCACATTCTGATAATGAAAATAACGGTAACAGTATTTGTACCGAACTGTTTGGGTGCGGGGCTGAGCACGTGCAGCTACACGGAGGCTCTCCTAATGTTCAAGAGGGAAGTTGTTCACGATCCGGGTGCTTAGGGAAAACTCTTTAACCAAATATTACATGCCCCACTTAGAACCCCGTCATGCCTCTACATAAAATAGTCGCATGAGAGCTCGGTGCTCGGTGCGGGAGATTCCCTAGGACATCTCCCCGGGTGTCGCTGGTGGCTGATCCCGTGGCCCTCGGCGAGACGCGGCCGCCGAAGAGGCGCTATGTGGGCAACTGTGGACTGAACCAGATCTAAACCATTTCTAAACCAGGTCTGTACCAGGTCTAAACAATTATAATTATAACTTATTAGCATTACTAAGAAGCACTTTGCATTTATTTATTTATTTATTTGAACCTAACCATGACCTCAAAACCGAGGTATGTACTGAACCGTGATTTTTGTGTAAAAAGAACTGTTCCTTTTGTATCTGGAGATTTGTGTTTGCCTGTCTGCCCTCCGAGCTCATCACATATTTAATCAACTCCTCTCAGTGAAGGATGCCATGCGCTGGTGTGAGCCTGTTCAAATCCTAACACTCATGAATGCACATCACTTAGCATTACCCAAGCTTGTTTCCATATGTAGGCCATGTCTGCACCAGCCCAAAGACTTGTTCATATGTAATTAAGGAGAGTGGGCCTATAAGTAGTTCTATCTGACTGTACTGTACTGGAATCTGTAGCCAATCTGTGCCATTTCTCTCTGTTGTGCTCGGACTGAAACTACTCAATCAAAATATTATACCCTCTAACCTGAAATTTGATGCATTTTGGCTTTTCAATACTTTCTGTTTCAGAGCGAGGGCATCTGATGTAACACTGTAAACTCAGTCACCCCCATTTAACTTCTGTGTCCCTGGCTGTGAGTCATTCTTTCTTGCCATAAATAAAATATTGGCGGTTCTATCCATAAGTTATAGTGCACTGGGCCTGTATGGCACGCCCCAGTGAGGAGGACTTTGTCTGCCCTGATCTGGATACATAAAGATCAATGAGCCCGTGGATTTTTTTTTTTTTTTTACTTCCTTCTTGGTTCAGAAAAAAGTGCTGTCTTCTAGGACTGCATGATTAAAACATTTGTGGAAATAGGAATGTGAAACTAATAACAAGACATGTTAGTAGAGGTTTTACTGTCTTGCTTTTGGTGATTTAATACAGTGATACTCCTGGCTTTTGAATAGCATTAGTGGCTACCGTATTTGTACCATATTTGAACTGGTAAAATAAATTTGGAAGGGGAAGGAGGTGAGGGGGATGAAAAGCTCAAACTTTCATGTAATATGTGCAGGTTGCAAATAATTGAGTTTTACATTATGTCTGCATGGTGGGTCCAAAGGCAAAAAAAGAAGAAAAAAAACCCCACAATGAACTTCCTTGGGGTTCCCCTTTTTTATTATAATGGCACCACAATGGGCTTTAAAGCCTTACCAGAACAAATTTAGACCACATATTTGCACATTTTCTGTCAACTGCCATTTTTAGTGTCTTGTAAATTTGGGACTGGAGCCACTGTGAATCTGGTAATTGTTGCTATCACACTGACTTAACACAATCGCAGGCACATCTTCAAAATTCAAAATTTACTACACTCTTTTAACACTTTTTTTTTAATATAAATGTCTTTTTAGATAGTCTTTTCATGTTGTGCATTTATGTGTGCATGTCTAGAGCAACATTTCACAAACCATATGATTTAAAGTTTAGTTTTCTAGGTCTTGGCATAGTGTAAACAGGCTGGCATACTTTGATTGCCAAAGCAGGAAAGAGGAGGAGTCCTTTATGCTGCCTTGATAAGCTGCCTGCTTGGCTTAGTGCCTCGTTGATGTAGTTTGCTGTGCATATTGAAAAAAGAGCCAGCTCCTCCTTGTCCATGTTTGTGGCTGCTGAGGTCCTCCCGTATCTTTCTTTCAACCCCCTATCCTGTTGGAAGTGATATCATCCATAAGATATAATGAAGAATAACATTTGCTCGGAGTGTATTTTTTTTCTCAGGAGAGAGAGGGGTGAAATGAAAATGTCAGAGTGGTAAGCGATAGAAGCAATGCAGTGTAAGTCTATATCCCCACAGAGAGGCGTACTGCTGCTGTACCGCGGAGTCCGGCTCTGTGAAGACTGCTCAGCCTGATACAGCACTTTTCAAGGAGAAGGTGGCAAGGACACAGTGCCCACCAGGGCCTATTGGGATAACACTAAACGCATATCACACACCTATCAACACTGACCTTGGTTCTGGAGCAGAGCAAATATGGACCAATGGAGCTCACTGGTCCAAGGGCAATTGTGTTTTATTCAGTGTCTCTTTTCTTCATTCATTTTTATATTATATATCTGCCCAGGTTCCCACAAAAGATCGCAGAACAATGCTTAACAGAACAGTTTTATCACTGGGAATCTTGTAAGCTAAGAAACTGGACTTCTTAATACATTTTTGGTTTCTATATCAGCATTTACCTGGAATTGTCTTCGTTTACAAAGTTATACAAATCCGTTTTGTGCCAATATCTTATGTAATGAAAAATAAAGCAGTTTTGGTCTGGTTATCTCAGTATTATATTTGACCTTGAATGCTGTTCAGGAGAATTCAAATCCTTTTCTATTTCTCAAGTCTCAATAGTTTTGTTAAAATGTTTCTTGGTTGGTTTGATTTCTGTTTTTAGATAAGCATCTTTTTCTAATTGTTGTCATTTTACATCAGTAGATGCCATTTTACTGGCTGAATTATCTTTGTGTGCAGAATGATCAGTCCTAGAAAAGGTGATTTATTGGCACAATGTTTTTTTAATATATTGTTTAATGGTGACATGTAAAATAGTGTTGCTTTTGTGGAAGGAGAAACTGTTAGACATTCATTAAAGATTCTGGACCAGGTTTTCACATCAAGGAGCTGACCCTGTTATTATGCTTCTAGTAATTCTCTCCTTATGACGAGCGTCCTTTGTGTCCCAGGAGAATATCATCAGATGAGCACTGGAATTTAAAAAATACTATTAAACCTTTATACTTATTGCACCAACCCCATGCTCGAATAAATAATGAATTATGAAAGAATCGCTTCAGATCTAAACTGTATGAATTTCTTAGTTGTGAAAGAAGTGTTGTTTGGTTTGAAAGTGTCCTGACTGAGATGTAGCTGTATAGGGAACATTCTTGTATGCCGCACATACGCTGTACAAGTTCCCTGAAAAAGCACTTTCTTTGAGAGAGAGTAGTGCTCACAAACTGCAGCTGTGCAGTCCAATCAGCCTTCACAATCTGAGACAAAAACCAATCAGCCTCTCCAGAGAATTCCATTAGTTTGATGAGATATGAATTTGGCTTTGGGCACACATGAGAAATGGGCTGCTGTTTTCAGACAAAACCATTAAAAGTCATTTGATCAACGGCTAATTATAGTTTGCAGCTAGCCATCTCCACCCGTGCTAACCTTATCAGTTTGTCCCGGGACTGCCCTGTCCCAACTATCAATGTTATTCATGCCACTCCCTTTAGTCTCAGTTGGAGGTAGTTGGAGGCTGACAGGCATTCACTACAGTCCAGTCATGCAAGAGCAACATTTATCATCCTTGTAGTTATAGATAGATACTGTGCTCTGTTGCATTGGAACATCTTTGACAACAAGTCTGAGCCCCATTTCAAATTATAATAGAGCAACTAATGGCTACAACCTGCTATGCAAAAATAAAAAAAAGCAATAAAAACAGTAGCCCTAGTATACTTCATGCATCTTCCATTTTCTTTTGGTTTTGTTACCACAAACGTTGGGATTACCTCATTTACTAATGTGTCGTGCTGAATTAAAGACCAACTTAACAATGTTGATCAGAGAAAACATCGAAGGCATGAAAGAAAATCAGGATCAATGCTACGGCTGAGGGGTCTCACCATGACTGATTAGCTGCTAGCCTCAGCATGGCTCTCTAGATCGTGGTGATTGAAGTCCCTGGTCCTGCCTCCTGCAATGTGGCAAAGCAAGGTCACCGAAGTGGCTCATAATACATAAGTCTGTCTATGCTACGTACATCTTTTCCTTGTTATAGATGCTCTCTGACATGTTGCCTGTAGCATGGCAGTGTAATGCAGGGTGTGGATGGTTTCTATTCTATATGCCTGACATTGCCCATAGGGGACAACATGCAGCGTTCAGATCTGTCTGGTTGAAGAAAATGTAATGTGTGCTGCTAGAAATACAGCCTTTACTAGTAAAAATGTCTACAACCAGTCGTACTTACTACTTATTCTTAAACTTGAGAACTAAAGAATTAGTCTAAATCTGTTAAATTGTATTATTTACTGTTAAGACTGCACTGTTAATAGAATTTTAATGTTTAATGTTTAATATTTAAAATGTATAAGGGTTTCTTCTGTAACTTTTATTAAGAGCAGTTGAGACCTTTTTAGGAATAAAATTTACTTTTTGTTAGACAGCATTGATGAAAGAGTCAGTCTTGTTTATATCTATGAAATTAAGATTGAAAACCACATATTTTTAATATGATAAAATAACACTGAATCAAAAAACCTTGATTGATAATTACGAGGAGAAATATTTGTAATTTAACTGTTGTATAATTTAGTATTTTTACTTTACTTTTTACTTTATTTTACAATTTTGATCAGTTCCTTTATGTAGTATATTGGTGTTAAATTGAGAAGTAACCTTTACCCTCTAATTTATTTGCCCATGTTTGTTTATTTTGAATGTCATGAATAGCCAATAAATCTTCCCTGACTTACATGTTGGCATTTAGGCTTTGTTGTCCGTCCTTGATCCAGTTGTGTCTGGTCTGTGGCTGCTTTATGCTCGTGGCCCCTGTAGGAGTCACGACGGCCTTGTAACAAAGCACTGTGATATTTCCATGTTGTCCTTGAGAAAAGTCACTCTTCTATCCACCTCTGTCCTTTTTCATTATATTTTTATGTTTTTATGAGTTGACCATTGAATCATACTGTAAAAAGAATAACAAACGGTTATATTCTTTTCACAAGTCCTGCTTAGATCCATCACAGCAAATAAAAATACACTTGTGATATATTGCTTCAGAAAATATTTGAATAAATGATAACTACAAATGCCACTAAACCAGGAGAATCCCTATAAACCCTCTGAATCTAAGTTAATAAGCCTGAACTGCAATAAAAAACACATAATGAAGAATTTAGTTAGTGTTAATAACATTTCTGAGTTACTTATTTGCCCCTATGCTGCTTAAATCATATCGTACTGCAGGAACATTTGTGTAAAGAAAATGTACACATAATAAATGTTGAGTCCCAATAAATGTTGTTCCAGCTTTAATTTACTGAAAGATAAGTCCTTATAGTAATTACTGTGGCCCGCCTCCCTCCCCCTTTTTCCTAAGCTAGTTTTCGCTGCCTAAATGTGATTCACACTTTTCTCCTTTGCTTGCTGAACTCATGTGCTGATTAAGTGCAGGACGGAGAGGCAGCGACGTTGGTGACAGGCTGAGGTTTTGCTGAGGTGCCCCGCTTCCCTGCTTTCTCTATTGACAAGTCTGCCTCCCGCCTGTCTGTCTGCCAGCCTCACACTGCTGCTGCATGCTGATGAGGGTACCGTCACCTATAGCACGAAAACCAGGGCACACTAGGAGGAAAAGATGCGAGTGTTAGGTTTTTTTGCCCCTTCAGAATAAACGGTCAGAGAAAAGTAAAGCTAGAACAGGTCATTTCTCCTAAAATCCTTGCTCCTGTGTGCAGTGCAGTACAGATTAGGTTTTAGTCAGAGTGGAGAGGTGTACTCTGTGTCTAATCCTGCCCCTTTTAAACTGCTGAGAGTGCAGTACAAAGTAGGGGGAAGAGTCACTCCACATAAAACATCCTGCACAAAACATAGCTCCATAGTTCAAAACAAACTGAGCCCCCTCTAACAATCGCCTAAGCTCAAAATCTCCTGTGTAGCTGATGCCAAGAGCGGAACTCATGACTTCTCTTTATCGCTTCACACCAGAGTCTCACTCACTTGAATGAGAAAAGTTTGTGCTTTGTCCTATATAGAGTTTCTACACTTATTATAAAGCTGAGATAGACTCTACTCTGTTGCAATATCATGCTATATGCTCCATGATCTTCTCATACCAGGGCTTCCAGACAGCATGCAGTGATTTTGTCATGAAGTGCAACTTTTACAATATACTGTACCTTTTATAGGGGAGAAACTAATTAAGCCAATTTACTAGAGAAAAATTGGTAATGATTAAATGATTCTCATTCAAAATGTATTAAGAGTCCTCTAGTTGAAGACATCGTTAACATTAACTTTAATTCTTGTTCAATGTATTGGTGTAGCTGTGAAATTACTCACAATTTAATTGAGCTTGAGTCATGTTAATCATCAGTGATATAGGCTGATATTGATACATCTAAGGCACCACATGGCTCTGATTATCATAAAATAAAAATGAAGCTTTTTTTTTGCTTTGTGAAAAAATATAAGCCCTATTAAACTATGTGTGATTATTATAATGGTAAAAAACATACAGTGGATGCTAAATTGCAGATACTTTTACACTATTATGCAAATTTTTTATGACAATATGTTGATATTTTTGCACACACATGAAAGAAAAATAATCTTGAATAGAATGATGATTAAAATAATAACCTGTAGGCTAATAAATGAAGCATTATTTATTGAATTATCTATTCTAGACAAAAGCCACTATTGACCAACTTTACATCAACGCATAATCTGCCCCTTCGGTGTCAATGGAGATGCCTCCACTCTTTGGTCAATGCTAATAGGTATGGTACTTAGAGATTATTGGCTAATCAACCTTTGCTGAAGAGCAATGGAGCAACAAGTTGGGCAGAGCACTGAGGACAAAGCCGGCCTTGTTCTAATCCATGAAGCTGTTAATGAAATCTGAAGTGGTTAAGCACAGACAATGGACCCCTCGAGTCATGCTGGATTGTTTGTCAAATGAATACAATGGTTGAGTTAGGTGGCTCGCTAGTTTGTCTATTTTAGTTGTAAACATCTGGTGCAGTGATGTCAAGAATGTAATCGGCTTTGGTCCACGTGAACTGTAAGCCAGTACAGAGAGCAGCACGGGTCAAATTCATGAGAGGGGCAGGTGAGGAGGAGGAAACCCATACACTGTGCTGGTGGAGGCTGTACAGAGAATAGTACAAAGAAGAGTAGCTCAAAGTGAGAAGAGATGAAAGGCGGCTGATGGAGGACATAAGGGCTTGTTCATGCACAGAGCTTTTAGTGGGAGAGCCAAAAATGGTCCGACTGCAAAACCGCATCCAGAGACGCCTTGATGGAGAGTGAAAAAATGCGTTATTAAATTATACTCTAAGTAAAGTCAAATAGTGAAAAGTTAAATAATTTTAAATACTGTAACATGAATATTTAAAGGTTCACTATGTAATTTTATGGGTGGAGGGTTTGCCATGGAGATTTCTTTGGTTTGCCAGGAATGTTCCATAATATGGTGTTAAATGTATTTATATAGCATTAATGTTTCAAGTTTTCACTGCTCAAAACATGCACTCACATCATTAATGTGTGCACAGTTGCCACTCCATAGACATGACATGTAACCTGGTCTGGGCACATCACCTGCTTGTCACCATAGAGATGGATACTTTAATGACATTTACTGAAATATTATAGGCATCTTCATGGAGGCACGCATACCCTCCCAGAAGAGTTACATGGTGTACCTTTTTAAATATCCATCCATGTATTTAAAATTATTTAAATTTTTACTGACAATGACTTGACTTTTTCTCTCTCCGAAATTCATCTTCATAATCCCAATCCCCCCTCCATTATCACCTAATAAACACCTATTATCTCACAATAGTTTTAACACTGCTGCGCATCATGCAATCTGCACCTGTGTATCTTAGCAACTAAACAAGGAGCTCTGGGTGAAAACCTCGGTCTAATTATTGCTGTATCATTTTGACAGACTTTAACGCAGATATCCACTAAGCCTGCATTTAGAACTGCTCTAAATAACTGCACTCATGCCCAGACAGCCGTGTTATTGAAATCCCTATCTGAATTATGGCAGTAGTTTTTCAGACAAGTAGGATTGAAATTGACTAAAGTATAGATTATTGCGCCCCGTTTATAGTTGTAATTTAATGTTTTATGAAATTACTTTCAGAGTTTAAGAGCTCAGTTTTAAATTCAAAGTGTTAGCATGACAAAGGTGCAGATGTTCTGGATTAGATATGATTCTTTGTGGCCCACTTAATGGTTTCCTTTTGCATGTTAGTCGCATGAACTGTTCACCAGAAGATAAATAATAATCTGTAATAATCTAGTTTAAATTTAGGGAGACCAGGTTCTCTTTAACAGCTATGTGTCAGCTGTGGGCTGAATACAGCTCAAATCTATGTCAAGATGTTGCAGGGAAATTGGCTATTTGGTTCCCCTCTGGTTCATCTTGCCTTGCTCGGCTGGCTGGCCCATCCCAACGTGAAACTGTAATGAAAAGTCCAACAAGCACCCCAATGTCACATCACACATCCATGCCCAATCCACAGCCCAGTGTGACTTTTAGGCTCAGTGCAGATAAGAGAAAAGGAGGGCCACACCAGACTGACAACTCCAGAGACACATTCAAAGAGAAGGATTAGAGGGAGTTGGGACTGGTTTAAGTCTCTGCACCAAAGCACTTTTCCCATGACCGTCTGCCCCTCAGTCATCTGTACTTAGGCTGTGTTTGAACTCTAACTCGGCGGATCCTGGTTTGAATCCTTCAAACAGCTCAGTCTCATATTTAAACCAACTCATGATTTATGCAGCTCCTGTAGGTAAAGTAAAACACAGCAGTTTTGGGTATCATGGATATATTTTTAAAGTCACGCTTTGACTCTAAAATAAAAAGTCCATAAAACTGAAATGATTTATATGGCATATTTTAGATGCAGTCGTCATCTCAAATATGCTAGATATAGTTCAGCAAGCCATGACTACGGTTCCTTGGTTGGAATGAACTTGCATTTGATGAATAATGGCCTTTAATTAGCATGACACTTCTGTTATGCTGCCCTAGCTGCGTTTTGCAGTGGGTACTTGCTTGTCCCTTTTCAAATGGGCTTTAATGACCTGTGCAGGCTAACCCCCTCTCCCCACACAATTATAAATAACTTGGGGCCATGAAGAAAAAAGTCATTTGTGCTAATTAAAACTTATTTCTCATCCTGGCATGGTATCGCTCTACTTTACATTTTTATGGCTGACTTTGAGCTGACTGTCTTGTCCAAAACCAATTGGGCTAATTGCTACATGACAACGCAACAGTCGGGAGCACTAACTTGAGATTGAGACTCGACAGCATTCTTTAAGTAATTAAGAGGCATTTTGAGAATGAGTGGCAGAAATGATCATCAAGTCCTGTCAGTTTTGGGTTTTTTTTAGTGAAGAGGAGATGTGATTCAGCAGGCAGAGGGTGAGATGAGGTTCTTCTTGGATAAATGTTTTTGCCAGAAGAGGTACTGACTGTGCAGACCCGACTGCTACTGGCCGCCGCCGCCGCTGTGCTGCTGCCAGATAATAACATGGTCCCAGGAAACTGTGGGAAACTCAATTCCAGCGGAGCTCACAATTATAGTCTGCAGATGCATATGAGCCGCTCTGAGCTATTTTCCCTCCAGCAGATGGGGTTTCAAGGGAGAACAGTAATGAGCAAAACCTCACAGCAACACTTTAGTCAACAAAATGTAAAAATTGGAACCTAAGCCACAGTATTTTATGTTTGACACAATGTACAAACTGGTCATCATAATATTATTCACACCTTCCTGATGGTAAGCGATTTGAAATCTCCTGTT
>KN498426.1:0-15808 GCA_000787155.1 Scartelaos histophorus | reverse complement strand
TGAGTGGGAGGAGAGCAAACAGGCGTGTGGTCAATACAGAGGTGTGGAGCGGGACTAGGCCAGTGGGCAGGGGGAGGCTTGGCTTCCAATGCCACATTGTAATAGGAATGTAAGGTTAATCGCAACAGAATGGAAATTGCTATATGACATGATTACAATTTCAAATCTCAAAGACTACAATCATGTAGTCATATTTTGTATACTAGTGTTTCACAAGCAATAGTACTGGGACCCCTAGAGGTAACCAAGCATATAGCAAGTGGCACTTGGAAAAGATGAAATGTAATATTTGAATAAAAATGTTCATTTATAGTAAATTATACATCATTAAAAATGTTATTAAATTAAAATAAAAAAGAAATTAGTTGGATCAGTATCATTAAAAAGGAAATATTATATTCATGTAAGTTATTGTTTGTTTGTTTTTTGTTGAGTCTAAAACAATTACTTCTTTTTAAACAGAAACCAAATAAAGATTGAGACAAAAAAAGATTGAGAACTAGTGATACAACCAACGCTACAAATCTTCACAACTTGTTCAGAGATGTATTTGATTCTTTGATGTTAATTTGGCATTTCTGTCTAAAATGGTATATCTCTTGGACAGACAAGTTTAAAATGTGCACTTTGAAGATAATCTTGCTACTAAAACATAAATCCAATCAAATGTATTTCGCTTTTGTATATTCACTTTGTATATTCACTTTTTCCTTCTCATAAAAATCTGGTACTAAACTCATAAGCCTGTATAGCAACTTCATTTAGCCTCTTTAGAAAAATATAATTGTGGTTGCAAGCAGTTATGGTGAATATTGCATGAACCGGAGTATGTTTGGTCTGTCTGTTCCACTGCAGCCAACGTCTGATTACACAGCACTTGTTTTGTCCTGGCTCCTCTCTGTTCTACTTCCATTATCAGCCTGTGAGCTATGCGCATTTCGATGGCAAGCTTTGTTAAACACAGTGTTGCTGGTGTTGCCTCTTCAGCTGTTTTCGTCTGGTATCTTCATGCTGCCATCATTGTCGGGGCTTTGGGCGCTAGAGCAGGGAAAACGCAGCATGAATTTGGTCTCTCTGTCTGCCCGTTATAGACCACAGCCTGTTTATTCAGCCATGTTGTTATGACGATCAAGAAAATATCTGTCCACTTCCTCTTCAATGACTCCCTGCTGTGCGCTTGAGCCACATGTTTCGGGTGCTTTTTTGTATTGTTGCAACATAGTGGGATCGGCCTATTGTCATGGGACTATCAGTAACTTACTGTGATGACAATATGTGATTTAGCCATTGAGTGGTTTGAGATCATGATGAAACTTTTTTTTTTTTTTTTTTTACAAAACGTATTTATTTTTTAAACCCAGCCCTTTAGATAATGAAGAGTAAGTTTATTTTTTGTGTTTAAAGACTAAACAGCTTCCTTTTTGTAACAGGAAATGCTTGTTGTTTATCAGCACTAGGATGGGACAACAAAGATAACATTTTTTTATACTCTTTCATCAGAATGTTGGGTTGTATTTTTGATGGCTTGTCATGTTGATGTGGTGATTTCTAATGTGTCTCAACTGATCGTTTTTAGTGACAGTCGTGTTTACATTGAGTAATAAATGATCTATGCTTTTGAGTGGGTTTTGTCTCTGGAGAATGAGCAAAGCTTTGCCCTCTGCCTGGAATGTCCTGCCTGGTGAAGCATGACGGCGGCTGCTCTGCCTCTGCTCTAGTCTGTGCGTATGGAGCCTTCTGGTCTAAAGGGCAGTCGGGCTCAAACACAAATCCAATCTGAACCAGGCTTGTTTAACAATCCACCTGTTCAAACATTCCCGAGAGGCAATTAATTTGTACCCTGTCTTTCTTTCTAAGGTGAAGTGTTGAGTTTCTTTAGCAACAAAAAGTTCACTGAGGTTGTTCTATCACCACACGCACATCTTGAGTTTGTCTAAACTAAACTGGATACTCATTTGAACAATTATCAATACTATATTCCATGAATAGGACACATTTCACATTTTTCCTGAAATTTTAAGAATAATGATGATTTTCATCTATAGTGTAAAACCACATAGTGATATGAAATTATTTTGGTGTTAAATCACATGAGATTGTATGACAACCAGTTGTGTTTTAATCATTGTGATACCCCAACATAATATAATTTAATTTATTTAGGTAGATCTAATTAGAAGTTTTTATTCTATTAGTATCATTGTCATGAGCTGATGTAACACACCAAAAATGTCACATTGAAATAAAACAGTATTGTACTCGGGCTGAAGTATATTCAGACCCTTCTCTGATTGTTCAGCTCTTATTATCTTGTGATTGTGCGATTGAGTTGGTTTATTTATTTATTTGTCTGTGGACAGGATTTCTCGGAAACTACTGGCCAGATCTTCATGAAATTGCCACCAGAGGTAGATCTTGGTGCAGGGACGAATTTTGGTGATGATCCAGATCCAGATCTGGATTCTGTGTCCACCTCATCCCTTGGCGGAGATCAGAAATCTCAGATTGCTCTTCTCTTTCTTTCTACAGGCACTAGCAGCCAATGCCGGCATCGGGTTTGCTGTGGCTGAGCCGCAAGTGGCCATGTTCTGTGGAAAGCTCAACATGCACATCAACGTACAGACCGGCCGCTGGGAGCCAGACCCCTCCGGCACCAAGACCTGTGTAGGAACCAAAGAGGGAGTGCTGCAGTACTGTCAGGAGGTGAGTGAACGCAAACTTCGGCAGGACCAATTACAGTTAAATGATTTCTCCATCTCCATCAGTGGGTGCTATCCATGAGTTTGAAATGTTGCCATAGAAATAGCTAAATATTATCTGATAAATCAGCAGCCCCTCAGCCTTTATTCTCATAAGGACCTGTAATATACATAATTTTTACAGGAACCTGTGAAAGGAGCAGGGCCAGAAATAACAGAATGCTTTTAGCCTTTAACCATAGTTTGAAAAAATTGTCTTAATAATTTTCTAGTTTGCACTACATTTTCAGTAAATACAGTGATGGACTAAAAAGACTAAAAGTTTTATTTCCTTTTTAAGATATATAATATTTTCAGTAGTATCAGATGCCTGTGGCTGAGTGGCAACACTCATGCCTCACAGCAAGAAGGTTGCGGGTTCGATCCCCGGGTCGCCCGGGCCTTTCTGTGTGGAGTTTGCATGTTTCCTCCCCGTGTCTGGATGGGTTTCCTCTCATTACATGTGAGGACACTACAGTCACTTGGATGTTCTCCCATTTGCACACTGTATCTTCGTAGCCATTGGACTGCCAGTATTAGTCTCATGTTTATTACCCTGGCTTTCTAAGAAAATGAGCCGATGCTTACATTTTCATGCAGCTTCCCCGGCATCTTAAGATGCAGTTATTGATGATATTTTGATGGCATTCAGGCAGAGCGTAAATTGTATGCTCTTTCATGGATGAGCAGATGGCATCTAGAGAGTATACAGCATGGATTAAAATGATCCCATTCAAGCTCACAGTTTGCAGTGAGTCTCCTTTTGCAACGCTCATATTACAGTTTCTGCTTCCTTCCTCCAACAGATGTATCCTGAGCTCCAAATCACTAATGTGGTGGAGGCCAACCAGCCAATCCGCATTGAGAACTGGTGCAAGAAGGACAAGAAGGTGTGCAAAGGACATGCCCATACCGTGGTGCCTTACAAATGTTTAGGTAAGCTTCAACACCAAATCACTGCTAGTTCAAGGACAGTGCGTTTCTATGTCCTCATCTGTCAACATTAGATTATGATGCATTTTGGCCATCAGAGAGGAAGAAGCGGAGGAATAGGGTACTGTGATCCGGTTGGCTAATCCTGGCCTTGAGCAGCACATTGAGAAAGCCTGAGAAGGATGAAAGCTAAGCGATGGCTTTGGGGCAAGCTATTATTGCAGGAGAGGCTTGTTGAGCAATAAAGCACAATCTTATTTTCTCCCCCAGACAGTAGCCATAAACTGCGCAGACACACAGGGTCAGAGAGGGGGAGGTGGACTGTGCCGTCATACACACACTTGAGCTTTGGGTTCTGCAGCATCACAATAATATGTAGTAACCACAGGACTACATCCTGCTTTATTAAATGTCAGTTCTTAGACTTTTCCAAGCTATTTCACTGCCTGTGTGTTTGAAGCAATATTTTTGTTGCATCAGTTGCTAGTTGCATAAAGTAATATTATTCTAATGAATGCCAAATCATATATATACAATTCTCAAAAATGTATTAAAATAATGTTTTGGTTGAGAAAAATAGAAAATATGTCCATCTACAGGAACTTGATTCACAATGAATATTCTATTCATTTCTTGGGTCAATGTGATTTATACACAAAAACATGCATGTACTTCACAGTGGGAATAAGGCTTTATGAAATTAAAAACTAATGCTTATTTTATTTTAAGAGTATTTAGTCTGTATAAATTAAAAATCCACACTCTCTTGAATCTTAACAGTGGTCTTCTGGATCCTTACCAGCATAACTGGCTTCTTGTCTGAGTAGATTTGAGATGTGCCAAATCAGCATCCTCACTAATGCATTGGCCCAGAGCTTGTCTGTCTCAGCCTTATTTGCTTTACCCGATCTTTTTTATGAATCAGCAACACAGTCATTTAATTAAAACAACCCCATTAGTTTACCAGGAATAATTAACCACCCCTATTTCCTGTTGTTGCACATTTTGTCACCACTAGTAAAGGTCTGTAGGTTCAGATTTCCCAGAATGATGAAAATTGCCTGTGCTGACTGCAGTCTTGTCTGTGTTGTTGGGAGACCGTTTTGAGATGCTTTTAGATGATCAAGTAATGAAGCGTGTTAATTGGGGGTGCAGGAGGTTCATATGCTACATGCTACAACACGTCTTTATCCTCGCGTCTCTGTCTCATTGTCACCACTTGCCACCTTCACATCAAATGTTATTATCGGCTGGGAAATAATGTTTGTTAAAATGCATATGACAGTTATAATCCCACCAAATTAAATCTATCAGAATTAAAAATTATAGTTTTACACCAATTAAGAAGCAATTTGTAAAAAAAAGTTTGACATAATTTGTACATGAAGAATTTTTTTTTCTGATTCTTAAAATGTGTTTATTTACTTGAAATCATAATTTACTTATATTTGTATTTGTCAGCTCATTTCTGTATACATTATAAATAAATATACAAATATATACCTAGCAAAAACCTAGCAAACTACCTAGCAAATATACATTTTCTAGGTAGTTTGGTAAACGAGTATGAATGGTTTTGCAAAAATCTTAAATATAAGGATCTCAACAGTGTTTTAGTAAAATTAATAGTCTAACCTGTCATAGGCACTTTGAATTATCAAAAATGTAAGTGGTGTCTGAGTATGAAATCAGGCTGGACAAACCCATTCAGGTGGGATAAACCCATTGTCCTCCGGGTTGTCATTCTACAAATGGGTTTACTTTGCTTAACCCTCTACAAAACTGAAGCAACTGAAAACAAAAAAACAAACATGTAATTCAAACTGACCTGAACTGACGTGCTGGGTCATCGTAACAAATTATCTGCCGCAAATTGAACACATCTATTTTAATATTTGCTTGTGATATCTATTAATTTTTACTTATTTTACTTTTTCTTTACTGAAATAATTTTGATATGCATCTTTATGTGAAGATGCTCCACTATTGTTATAACTGCCATCAATTAATAGTGATAGGACAATGTGCAACAAGATCTCGTGAGACTAAATCGCCACAAGAAAATGATCTTGTGAGATTTCTTTCTGTTTTTACATTTGAATTGGACAAAAAATTGGTTAAGTGTTGGCAAGGTCATTTTTCTGAGAGGTTTTAGATCCAAAAAGCTGCACTACAATCACAGCAAAGTATTAAAATTAGTAAAAAATGGTGAAGCCAAAATTGAACTGCACTTCTCATCCCGTGACGTAATTGAAGTAATGTAACATAGAAGCATTGCATCCATGTCAGGTTAATAGGTTTAAATGATATAAAATGTTAATCTCAGTAAATATAGATCATTATTTGTGTATTTTTTATTACAGTTAAGCAGCGCAATCCCCCTGTCCACACACAAAGGCAAATGATTTTTCTTCTGTTCAGCTTAATCCCTGCAGCATGATGTCTTTGTGAAACAGTAGAGATGATTTTGCAGACTTTATATGATTGCGGCTGGAATGGTGCGAGTCATTGATAAATGTAGAACCGGATGTGGTTTGTGCAAAGAGGAGTTTTAGTCATGTTGAATTATGTGTAAAAACAACGTAAAACCCGGAACAATAGGTTCAAGTGGGTATTGGGCGAAGATTGGCACATTTGAAAGAATTACTGTTTACAGATTTTCTTTAATAGTATGATAGGAGCAAGTGAGTAAAAAATAAAAAATAAATATGAATTAATAAAAAGAAAAGCAGTATTACTCAATACACCTCACCTCAAATAAAGCAGAAGAAGTTGGATGGACAAAATGGAACACAAAGAAATTCTATGTTCTGTAAAAAAAAAACAAAAAAATAAAATAAAATAAAAATAATAACTAGCCAGTTTTGTAATGAGTTCAATAAAAAATATTCGTTTTTGGTATAGCCATAGTAAATTATATATTGTTGCTATTAAGATTTGTGAAAGTATATATTCTTATATTTTCAATTTTAAAAAGTAGGAAGAAAGACATGTTAAATTTATGGATTTGCTTGTAGTACTTTTATTGTTTGTGTATTTTAGATGCAATGATGATTACACTGCATTAATACATGGGGCTCCTGTTTGAGACCCTTGAGAGATAATAAGCATTGCGTCGACAGGCAGATCTTAAAGTGGGGCTTAATTAAATTCTCCTGCTCCCAGAGCTCGAGGTATCATTGGTTTAGTGAGTATAGTCATACCTCTTCACTACTTACTCGAGCGAGCTGCAGAAGTGGAGAAATGGAGAGCGTTTCATCTGCAGATAGTCAGAAGGTTACAGGAAAGTCAAATAAGTACAGTAGATGAAGCAGGGTCAAAGAGACGTTTGTGCAGTGCTGAGTTAGAGACTAACTCACAAACGTATGGAGTAAAATGCTTATAAGGCACACAGCTGCTGCCTGGACAGTGCCATTCATCACCCACTGCAGCATGAAACCTACTTTACAACCAAAACATGGTGTGGTCCATGGATGACGGCGTGCAGATCAAAGGAAGAGGACTATGTGAATGAATGTATTTTCAGCTGGTACAGGAAGATCAGCTGATGAGGAGAAATGATAAGGCCATTTCCTGTCCATCTTTGAGTGAAGATTTATGGAAGGTTTTACATGGTTAGCATTGCTACAAAGCAAGTTAGATTGGATTACTTTTATTAAAGTATTTTATATTATGATGTTATGCTATTTGATTTCAAGTCATAATTTATTTAGGGAGGAAGATGCTTATAAGTGAAGACAAAAATATATCAGTCGAATCTAATGTTTGCCATTATTTTAATCGTTTATTGTTATTATTGCCAATATTTTCTGTAACATTTCAGTTTCTACAATAACACTGTAAAAAAGAGAGGCATGTGATTTCACGTACTGCATAGTGAGCCATTTACAGGCACACGATAACTAGTACATTTTGCTAGTGTAAAAATAAGTATAATATATTTTTGAACACACTCCCAAATAGTGCACTTAAATGTTTATGTATAGAGACATGACTCTTTGTGGCCAGGGGGAAATCAAATAGTGGTGCGCCGTTAAAAGGGTGTTACTCTACCTCCTGGGCGGGGATGAGCAGCAGCTGCAAAGGCCTCTGCTATTTCCAGTTCTCTTCTCTTCCTATCCAACCCTCTTATTTTCCAAAACACTGCTCTGATGCTTCAGATCGACTCCTGACTAGGGGTGGTGTGAAAGCACTAAATGAGCAGTTACTACAGATCCCAGCCCTCTTTGTCGAACCTTGAGACCCTCATTTGTGTGATTTGGGCCTACCTATTCATCAGACCTTCCAGCTTTCATGACCTTTACTTCAGTTTGTACTTGCGTATATTCTTGATGCCTGCAGAGTACCTTTTAACTGCACCTGCATGTTTGTATTATTTTTGTTCACTTGCAAATTATTCTGTTTGTTTTCAATGGAAACACGGATCTTTGTTAATACCTCCCAAGCACATTGTCTATTTCACTGTAGTTGATGTGAAACTCATGTATCATTACATGAATTAATTAATATTTCTATACAACCTTGTAGCAATGCTTAAAGAACTAAGTGAAGTACTATTTTATAAGTGGTAACCTCATGCAAATTTCTAATAGGCAAAGCAGTAGTTTAAGTATCTGTAGTACAAATATTTACATACAAGTAGGAATTGCAGTAGCCACATTTGCTGTATTAGTAAGTGTTGTAGTAGCGGTAGTATTATTGGTGTTTATCACTAAAGTATGTTTTGATTTGTTTTTTTACTTTTAAATCTACATTAATTTAAGTTTCATTTATGACTGAATTTCCTGACATTTAATTTGCTTTACGGCTGTGACAGTGGTACAAGTCAGCCTAGATATTGGACCTATAAATCATCATTCAACCCATTTAAAATCCAATGCAATTAAACTGTCAGCAATGCAAGATCTTGTTTTCCCAGCTGCCATTTTGATTGGAAAAGTTTCTAAAATGTGTTTGTCAGGTAACGTTTGAGTGTTTTTGACATGCAATTAAAGTAATATGAGAATGGGTTTGTGTGTTCTGGTTAGTTTTGGATTTGATTTTGGTCCCACTTTTTGAGCACCAGTCCAGCAGGCAGAGTTTAACTGTGAGCAGATTGGGGCCTGACTAACCGCCTGTTTGTGTGATTTCTGTTACAGTGGGTGAATTTGTGAGTGACGTACTTCTGGTTCCAGAGAAGTGCAGGTTCTTCCATAAAGAGCGTAAGGACATGTGTGTAAGCCACCAGCAGTGGCACACTGTGGCAAAGGAGGTAAGAACAATTAAAGGTAATAATTCTACAATAAAGGTGCTCTTTGTAACAATTCTAGTGGAGGGTCCACCACCTGCTTGCCTCGAAGGAAATGTTATGGCTTTGTCTAGTTCAACAGTATAGATTAAAATGGGTTATACCACTACGTTACATTATAATTCAGATGTGAGGAGATTTGCCCCTATTCACAGAAGGAATTATTGTATTTTTGAGAACACCAATAATTAATAAATGCTAGATGCATATGTTTAATGTCATACCATGGAACATTCAGGGGAAAGCAAAAACATCTCCACGGTGACAAGCAGGTAGTGGATCCTCTATCCTTTGCTGAAGACTTTTTTTTTTTTACCTAAAGCAAAAAAAAAATTGGTCCTTTGCTATATTGTATTTTAGATGCTAATTCCATAAATGTAAATAGTCCATGTATTGTCAATAGATTCTTCACACACCTGTCAGTATAAGCAGCATCAATTAAATGGTCCTTACTTCAGGCCCTAATCACATTACTGTCAAGGCAATGCAGTTAATCCCATGACAAGATGCACCAATGTCCTTGAAGATGATCTTATAGCTTGCTTTTACAGCTAACATGGACCACTTAAAAGCACTCTAGTATCAGATGAGATTTTCTAGACTATCCATCTTCGTCTGGATAAAAATGTTGGTAATAATTAGCTGTTTAATACATTTTTTGCTCTTTTTTTTCTAGGCATGTGTCAAGAGCTCAATGGTGCTCCACAGTTATGGCATGCTGCTGCCCTGTGGCATTGACAAGTTCCATGGCACTGAATATGTCTGCTGTCCTGCCACATGGCCTGAGGAGGCAGCCACTCCACCCCAGCCCACTCAGGAGGACACAGACGAGGAAATTGAGGATGAGGAGGTTGATCTGGTCGACCTAGATGAAGAAGAGGTGGTTCAAGAAACGTGAGTGAAACGCATTTAAAAAAAAAAAAATTAAAAACTTCACTTTTTCACACATTCACACTCACATTCGGTCCCAATTATCCAGATCAAATAAATTTATTTTAATTAATTCATTAATCATTGCCTTTATATAGCACCTTTCAAGAGCTTTACAATTCATTATTCATTTACTCCATACTCACTGTTGGAAAGCTACTTGTATAGCCACAGCTTCCCTGGGGCAGGCTGACAGAAGCAGGACTGTCAATCTGTGCCATGGGCCCCTACTACCATCACTCACGCACACATCACTTTCATATTCTAACTCATATAACTTTTGCTGAAAATGTTTCTTCATTTCAACTTGTCTGCAACATTATTTTTAATAGTATGACAAAAATCTTGAACAGTAAGTGTGAGTGGCTGAAAATGGCTATAAATTTTTTTCACGTTATATTGGTGAAGGGCGGATATTAAGGCCATCTGGATGAATTAAAGTCCTGTGACATTGACCTATGGGGAGTGCTCAGCCTTGTTTGATAAATCACACATCCTTCTGGCCAACACCCCTTCACTCAATCATCCACTCCTCCCATTCACAGTGAGGCGCCTGCTGCAGAACTGCCCACACAGAAGGAGTCAGCTCTGGAGGAGGAGGAGGACGACGAGGAGGAGGAAGAAGGGGATGTGTACTACGACGTCTATGAGGATGAAGATGCTGAGAAAGAAAACTCAGACAAGAAAGACAACAGCATGACCCCAGATGACGACAAGGTTCTGGAGGAGGTCAAAGGTTTGTTGAAGATAAATGTTGAACTCTCTTTAAAGGAAAAATATCATTGGAAACAATATTTGTTTGTTTTTTTCACAATCACAACAAAGTAAATTGTTTTGAGTGTTGTCTATTCTGAACCAAAGATCAGTTTTAAGCAAAAAAGAACAATTAGATAGTTGCTTCATGGGAATGGTTTTATTGCTGTGCTTATAGAAAGTTGTTAGTTAGCAGTCTTTGATTTGAGTAGCGCCTCTGGTGGCCGGTTGACTAATTGGCTGTCCCCTGGCAGCCGTGTGCACCTTGGAGGCAGAGACGGGTCCCTGCCGTGCCTCCATGCCGCGCTGGCACTTCGACATGAGTCGGAGGAAGTGTGTGCGCTTCACATACGGGGGCTGTGCCGGCAACCGCAACAATTTCGACTCAGAGGAGTACTGCATGTCCGTGTGCAAACGCCTCAGTAAGTCTCTCCTCAGACCGGGACCAGCTTTTCTATCCCCCTCCAGTCTTTCCTGTGTCTCCTGTAGGCTCCAAATACTAAGTCTTGCGTTTGTGCTTCAGCTTTTAACTTGAATATCAGGGCACACACACATGCCAGAAATTTTAGATTTATTTTAATGACATACTTTTTAAGTTCTGGGATTGTTTGTTTTTTTTAAGTTTTTTTTAACAAGCCATTATCCATTTTAAGAACTTAATCCAAATTACATGACATTTGAGAACTTGTGTTTGGTATCAACAGTGTGATATTCAATCTTATTAAATTAAGGCATCATTGCACCAAAATGTCTTCCCATAAATAACACAGTTTCTGTCATAGCGTTTTATTGCAGAATTTGCCCAATACATTTCCCAACTAAATTTAATCAATTTAAAATCCAGCTCTGAATGACTAAACTGCCACTTAAAATTTTGTATTGCATAAAAGAGCTGCTCATACTGTGACAGGACAGATGTGTATTTATTCACTCAAAGGGGCACAGTATTTAATTAAGTTTGGTAAATGGCAAAATCAAGAGCAATGAAGGATTATACAATAATAATAATATTATCGATATGATACAAATGTAATCCCAGGCTTGCTTACAAACCTTTTTGGCCAATGGAAAGTAGTACATTATAATTGCATTATAAAAATGTTTGAACTGAATGGAATCTGTCAATTAATATTATTTATTTATTAATGTATTATTTTAAGACTCCCAAAGCTCTTTACTTTGCATGATTCCTTGACTCCACATCTGATGTTGGTCAGCTACTACTGTAGTCACAGCTGCCCTGGGGTAGACTGCCAATCTATGCTATCAGCCATACATAGCACATTCATTTCTATTTAAAACCTCCTTTTATAATGGCCTAGCAAAGTCTAAACCTCTAAACATCATAATTCATTGTAACCATCTGCATGCTTTGTTTTGTGTTTTTTCTCCTGTCGTGTGCCTGTGTCATTATTTTCAAGCTGTCACAGATAACTACTGTCATTTGTCAAAAGGCTAGCTCTAAATATCGGCTACATTTTTGTTTCAAACAGTCTTGCAATATTACACTGAAGTTAAAAATGCTTTTTATAGTTAAATATGAAGGAGACTATTGTCTGCATTTTGGAGAGAGGGAGTCCTGCGTTAACCCACACTAAAAAGTCGTTAGGTTGCACCTACCCTAAGACCGAAGAGACATGAAAGGCAACTTGATGTAAATGTCACAGTATTTAAGGAGAATGTCAATGAGAGTAGTCGTTTTGTGACAGTCTGCAGTGTCTTTCTCCTTTGCTTATCCCTGCCAACTCCAGCCCACTTGTCTGTATCGGTTGGGTGACATTTGCCATTCAGTTCACTCGGCATTTGTCTTTTTGTATTTCAGTCCTGCCCCCGACTCCTCAACCCACAGACGATGTGGACATCTACTTTGAAACCCCAGCTGACGACAAGGAGCACAGTCGCTTCCAGAAAGCCAAAGAGCAGCTCGAAATCAGGCACCGCAATCGCATGGAGAGGGTAAGTAAACAAGTGTTTGGAAGTGTAATGTAGAAACTGCATATCATCCCGACTCAAAAGATAAACATGCCTTCAGCTTGTTGTAGGAATTTAAAAAAATAAACCAAATCCATTTTTTGGAAGGTGCTTATTAAGTAGTAATAACCTTAACACTTTTAACACCATATGCAACTGAACTCAAGAACAAACCCAAATAAAAAAGTCATTGTTGTTTGTAATCTCTAATATACTCAAGTTAATTGATTGGTCTCATCAATAAATAAAGCCACCACTGTAATATTTCGAGGAAAAAAACAACAACTTTGGATCAAGCTTTCATCTCTTTTAAAATATAAAAAGTCGAAATGTTAAAGTAATACAATGTTCAGTTAATGAGTCAGTCTATTAATATTAATACCATACTGTACCACAGTGTAATCTTAAATCATCTATATTACATTTACACAATTATAAGTGTTTTTATTGCCCCAAAAATACATGGCAAATTATGCATTTACACTGTTAGCAGGGCCTCCACTAACATGACCTTTGTACTACTCACAGCTTATGTTAAGATCTATATCTTTTTAGCCATACTGTGGAAGATTCTAGACAAAGGAATACCATTTCCATAGAAACCTGTGGATGGCATAAATTAAATTCTAAATAAAAGTTCCATAGTGCCCCTTTAATAAGGATAATGAGTAATACCAGTACAGAAACACTGAAAATCTTTACTACATTGTAGTGTCATTTTTCTTTTTTTATTTTTCCTCTCTACCTCTTCCTTTTAAAATGACCTCTTCACCTTCTTCATTACACTCATTACCAGGTCCGAAAGGAATGGGAGGAGGCTGATCGCCAGGCTAAAAACCTCCCTAAGGCAGAGAGGCAGACATTGATCCAGGTAAGACACAGATCCTTCACTTAAAGAATAGGCCTGATGCTGTAACAGAGGAATAAAGGGTAGGCCTAAAAAGCTTAACTTTTACCCTACACCTTTTCAGTCTTCCTACATATTACTGTTTTGGGAATATTATCAGAAAATATCTGTGACCAAAATAAACAAGTCAATCATTAGATCAATGAAGTCAGAAAATATTAAAAATTATATCTCTTGATGGATATACCTGTGTCATGATCAGTATTTGAGAAAAAGACATGTTAACCATGTATTTTTCCAAAATACTGATCAAGCAGCATGCTATAATTTTAATTATAATTATAATTATAGTTATTGCTTAGACTATAATACTGTTACAGTTCAAGTGGAAAGGTAATGGGGGAAATATTATTTATTGTGGATGTGTTCAGCATTTCCAGGCCATGGTGGAGTCTCTGGAGGAGGAAGCCGCCAGTGAGAAGCAGCAGCTGGTAGAGACTCACCTTGCTCGGGTGGAGGCCATGCTCAATGACCGCAGACGTCTGGCCCTGGAGAACTACCTGGCCGCCCTGCAAGCCGACCCCCCCAGGGTAAATGCCACACACTGACCCACAAAAACACCAGACCCTTGGTCTCTTCTTAATCTGTGGAGTGCTTTTGTTCTTGACCTTTTCCTTTTTCACATTACCGTATTTTTTGGGCTATAAAGTGCACCGTATTATAAGGCGCAGTATCAAATAATATGTCAGTTGTGTCATTGTCCACACATCAGGCACATCGGATTATAAGGCGCAATAAGCAAAACAAAACGCGTGTCAGATAAATCGAACTTTATTCAGGTAATTTACAATAACTCACTACGGAGCCGAAGAAGGGACAGGACATGGTGAATATAAAAATAATAAGCGTGGGAACGAATTATAAGGCATGTGCACAAGATATTAATATGTGTTATAACCCGTGCGCACGCGTTATAACCCGTGTGCATGCTTTGCGTTAAGAGTAGTTCTCTGACTAATTAGAATATTCACACAGTATCCTTGTTTTCGTTGATCTCGTCGCCTACACACACATACACACTGGCTGTAGCTCACCATAGTAGCTCCGGAAATAGAAAAATGCAAAACCTGAAATCTGCATGATAAGCATGTCGCCCTATATGTCGCCAAAATATTACTCCTCCTGACTCGCCGAGTAATACGTTATTAGCCGTAATGTGTAAGGCGCACTGTTGATTTTTGAGAAAATGTAATGATTTTAGATGCGCCTTATAGTCCAAAAAATACGGTAGTCCTCAAGTCAAAAAAGTCAAATGAAGTCAAATGAGAATATAGGCTTATTTAATTTGGCATCATTGTGTTTAATCTATTCTTGGTTGCCTATTAAAATCTGTTCAAGTATATATTTGTTGCATTATTTGAATGTTCAGTGTTATGTTTGCTTCTTATGTGTTCATTAAAAGGCCATATTGCACTATTTTCTGCTTATGTTATAATGTAGTTTCCTCATCAAAACCGTACCTGCAGTTGTGTTTTGTTTCATTCACACATGATTACCACACAAACCCTGCATATTTGGACTGACTTCCTCTCTCAAAGAGAAAACACTCATTCTACCTTGCAGTGTCATGTGGTAGGAAGTGCTCCACTGTGTTTTTAAATTCCATACACCTTTGCTAGAATCATTTGGACAATTTCAGCCCTGGAATTTCCCATCTACTGACCTAAAGGTTAAATGTATCTGTTTACATGAAAACTACCATTACATGACATCACAGAGTGGAACAGAGCATTTTGAGCTTTGGAAATGTAGACAAACTAATAATAAACAGTTACTCAAACATGTGTGAATAAAACAAAAACACAACTTCGGGTATGTTTTTGATGAGATAACATTCTAACATGGCTTAAAGGTCACAAGAATGCATTGTGTAATTGTCACATGCCCATTATGGCAACTGAGACAAACCTCAGACACATCTACTACATATGACAAATTAATGAAAAAAAGCACCCACATTATGTACAGCTAAACATTTTTCTTCTTCAGCCTCATCGCATCCTCCAGGCGCTGAGGCGTTATGTCAGAGCTGAGAACAAGGACCGTCAGCACACCATTCGTCACTATCAGCACGTCCTGGCTGTGGACCCCGAGAAGGCTGCTCAGATGAAGTCACAGGTCAGTGTAGGAAATTATATTGTGTCATTATTAATTTTCCCCCAAAATACAGGTCCAACTCAATATATGTGATTACATATGTACATGTGTATGTTAGATATTAAATTTGATGTGAAATTTTGAAATTTTGAAAATGTCAGAAATACCGAAATAAATTAAATATCTATCTAT
>JACN01033683.1:0-14131 GCA_000787155.1 Scartelaos histophorus | reverse complement strand
AAACTGACACACTCTGACAATATTTGTATGTATATTATGAGGGAAATTTCATGTGGGACTACAAAATACTTCAGAAAATATGCCATAAAAGAAAGAAAATTAATCTGATTAGATTTAGAGTCATTTTAAAGACGTTTAAAAATAGTTAAGGATGGTCGCACCACATGACATTTTAACACTTTAAGTACAAAAAACATGCAAAGTAACTCATAATTTCTGAAAAAAATATTTGTTTTCATTGAAGTCAGAGGAACTACAGGTATGTGGGGAATTATTATGAAACTTGAACCTTTTTAACTGAAGAAATCGTACTTAGACAGACGTTATATCAGCTCAAAATGCTCTTTTACCTTTAGCTCGGTAGAGATCGGTAATTGCTGGGCTGAAATGATCCAAATGATTCTTCTGAAGGTTTAAATAAACAGTGGAGCACTTCTTATATGTTTGTGTGTCTGTGATGAGGAAACAACATTATAACATAGATCAGAAAATAGCGTAAAATGGGCTCCGTAAGTTCAAGGCGTCAAATTGTGAAATGGCCGTAGCTTGTTTATTTTAATCCTACAGGGGATATTCTGTCAATGTGGTAGTGTCGTGAGTTCATATTGTGTTAACGTACATTTTCGCAATCAAATCCCTGAAAACATCCAATTTCACACCTCTGTATGTCTTTGGCGACTGCTCAGGCTTCAGTGTATCAAGTCAATACGAAGGAGGTATGAGTTTGTCCTCTGCGTTTGACCCATCCTTGAATGCCCCGGGGAAAAGCTGTCAGGGGGAGTGGGTGACCCGTGGCGCCCAGGGACCCATCTCCAGGTTTGGTCAGGTGTGGATGGGGCGTTAGAAGTTACTGTGTTTTAGGCTTAACATTAGAGATATGGACACTCATTACATCGTCTTAGGATTATCTATGCTTCCATTGTAGGGAGTATTATAACTTACAATGACATATGGCATAGTGCATTTTATCGATCAAACTTTTTCAAATCTTTCACTACCAGTACGATATATTCTGACAATCAAAATCGAACTAACTGCTGAAGCAAAACAAAAAAGGTATAATGTCCTTAGCAGAAGTTCTACCAACTTCTTTTCAGTTTCTGTTTTTGCTTTACAACGAAATTTCCACCATAAGGCATTAGGTCCAGCTTCTAATACCGATGCTTTGACTTTAAGTATACTACATGTAAGGTCGTAGCCAATTCACTTACATAAAAAGACACTAAAACTACGTCAAAGATAGATTTATGCAGACCTGACATTGTAAAAATTTGGAAAATTCAACAGAAACAAAAATTTTTGATTTGCCTGTTGAAAATCTGAAAAAAACACAAATGTTGTATGGTAATGTAACAAGTATTTATCATTTCAAGTAGCGATAGAAAATGTGAAAAATACAAGTTTGATAATATGTTTTGTGACACTGAGGCTTATTACACCAATTTATAGATCAAAATGGGATATCGACTGAACCGATATCTTGAAATTGATATCTGATTCATTAAAAATGTTGAAATTGCCGTCGTATCGGTGCAACCCCAATTAAGCTTTATCATTATTGCTTGAATATAATGCGTTATTCCTTTGAGCTGTGTCTCCTTTACACAGATCTGACCGGCAACTTGGCCTGGCGGAGTTTACGTCTCCATGGAGATAGAATTTAACGCCACATACTCCTAAACTTTTTATCGGCAAAGGGATAAGATCCCCGCAGACGCTTCTAGAAAAGTTACGCGGCGAACCTTTAACTGCGCACTTCATGAACTTGTTGTGAAAGTGCCGTTGCAACCTCATCTAACCTGCCACTGTCAGGTCTCTGTCAGAAGAACCAAACATCTTTGAAAATACATCTGTGAAGCGGTGACAGGCGCGAGCACTGTCAATCACATAGCTCGACTCGCCCCGGGTCTGCTTACATGACAGGTGATCGGCCCTTTACTCATATCTTTTATTATTAACGATACAATGAAGCCTGTCTAAGCACGAGCGAGCCAAATCGAATCAAAAAGTTACGACCTTCAAATCCTGACAGTCGATGTTGTTTGTCCATGAAAAACCACACAGCCAGGAGGACTATAAACCCGAGTTCCAGGTGTTTGGGGGCTGTGTGTTCCAAAGACGAATGCTAACGACAATCAGGGGCAGATGACGGAGCATATTAACCCAGAATTTACACCGCTATAGCTACACTGACACATGACACTCACAAAGACTTACATTTCACAAAATTTTCTCTTCGGAGCTTCATCCAATCCAACATTTTACCAACACAAAGTCTCCAAACTGCTGCAAAGAGTAGGCACAATACTAATTAACACATTCAATAAAATCAAGCATAAGATAAATAAATAAGCAACATAAAAATACTAAAATTAGCAAATTAAATCAATAAAAGACTGTCAGAGGACCAAACTGTTAAAAGCTGGTGAGTAAAAGTGCGTTTTTAAGCAAGACTTAAAAGAATCGACTGATGGGGCGGTCTTGATGCAATGGGGAAAACGTTTCAAAGTTTGGGGCCGAACGCAAAAAAGCCCGATCAACGTTTTTGGGATGACAAATGACAAGTTGGAGCCAGTCCTCAGACCTCAGAGTGTCCGAAGGAGCTTAAGGGAAAATAAGGTCTGAAATGTACGTTGGCGTCACCAATTGTTGAGGAAAACGAAAGAAGTAAAGTCCAGATCACTGATTTATTCCAGTATCAGAAAGCCATACTTGTAGAAGGAGTCTGTGCTGACATTCCCATGCAGAGACTCAACGTTTACGCCTATACAATGATTTTTATTCACAAACTATAGTGGGAGAACACCATGGTTTAGACTTATCGCCTTTTCGTTGGTGCACAGGTCAGCCACACCTCATAGTCCAATAAAACTCCATCCGAGGTGTTATCTGGCCAACAAGTCTTCAGTTCTTGTCCTATTTAGTTTGTCTTGACTTGCATAATTCAGACAAAGCTGGCTAAAATTGTTGCTATAATGAGCAAAATGAAAATATTTAAAAGTAAAATTCCCCTTTATTTATTGCATAACAGTCTGCCTTCCATACTTAAATTACTGTATGGAAATTTGGGGAAACACTTATAAATCAAATATAAATACAATTTTTCTAGGTTAGCAAGATTAATAGTCATGCAAATTACTCTGCATCAACAAATCCTCTTCTTGTTAAACTAAAAGTACTTCAGTTTTTGGATCTTGTTGACCTGAGTACTGCTGTAGTGACGTACAAAATAAATTTATATAAAAACTAAGGAAAAAAATTGATTGTATTTCTGTTCGAGGCGTTAGTATATGGAACAACCTGGTGAATTAAAAAAATCTAAAACTGTAGAAGTCTTTAAAAAAGTGTTTGAAAACTATAAAGCTCTGGAATGAATGTATTATGCATTCAGTTTTGTTTGTTTTAATTCATATTTTGTCTCTTATATGTACAGTAAATGCAAACTTGTGTTCAAACGCTGCTTTTCTTCCTTGGAAAACTGTGATTGTTTAATAGAGTTTGGCATTATAAGCACTTTTTCTTCAGCTTAAACCCTTTCGGTCATGATTTATGAATATAGAGTTGTGTTTTGTTTCATTCACACATTTGCGTAATCCTTTATTAATAGTCTGTGTACATCTCCATGACCAAAACCTCACTCAAGAGTCAATTTCGCGTAATATAAGACCTTGGATACTAAAAGCTACTGGTCGGTATAAATTGGGGCTTTGCAAACACACAGCTCCAAAGTTTAGAGTAGAAATCCAGCTGGAGCTTCCATCTTCTCTCAGTAGCACCCGTCCCTGTGGAGGCATCGAGGCACCGCACACAGCTCACTAACAAACATTACAACCTTTTAGACAGCACCCAAAGGCACCCCGGGGTCCGCTCCAGTGCCGTTTGTGTATTCAGAGACCAGTGCTGCTGTGTGAGGTTCAGGAACCTTCCACAGAAAAGATGTACAGACAATGGGTAAACAATGCGGATGAAATTACAGGCATTTTCTCTCAGTTGAGTTTGAGTTTTTAGTTAGAGCTGAGAAATCATGTTTAATGCAGTGATTTGTTCTTGTGTTATGTCTCATGGGGACCAGACTGCGAATCAAAGTATCTGAGGAGACATTGTCATCTAGTCTTATAACAACTAAGAATGTATATTTTAGAGTTTGGCTTCATTATTCGAAGAAAGTATTTCATTCTGTCAAAAATTCACTCCAGGAAGCTGATCAAGAAGCACCCAAAACCTTTCTTGGCTTGAAGCAGAGGATCCTAACCTAAGCATAATGCAAAAGAAGGTAGTGGAAGTGTCTTGCCCGATGACACATTTGGTAGGAGTATTCAAACCATCAATCTGCACAATGGAAATTCATCTAGTGTTGTCACAATGCTAAACTAAGGAAAATGTTTGAAACTAAAAGCAAATTTCACCTCAGTAATCCAAAAAATATATATTTTTTAGACAATCAACCAAAAATAATATCGACACCTTCCTAAAATAATCGTCTTTTTTTTTTCAGATTTTTCAGGAAACACAAAAAAACTCCCCCCAAAATTGAAATTATGGCATAAATTATCAGATTTTTCAGGAAACACAAAAAAACTCCCCCCAAAATTGAAATTATGGCATAAATTATGGCAAAAAAGTGACTTAGGCGATTATTTTAGGAAGGTGACGATATTATGAAAAATATATAAAATTTCTTTTTGAACATTCGAAAAGGTCCAATTCTGTCCCATTTATATATCGATAGTTTAAATGAGTATCTAGTTTTAGTATTTATTCTTCAATCCAAACTACTTTATTTCTATAGCGTTTCACAAACAGTTTCCAAAGTAAGAACAATGATAAAATAAACGCTCAGGTTCAGTCCTACAAGTCTCAGAACAATAAAACCGGTAAAGTAAAACAAAGAATAGCAATAAATAAATAAGAGCAATAAAATAGATTAAAAAAATACGTAAAAGACACAGAGGACCACGCAACTTTTTCATTCTTTTTGAAAACTGTTGTGTTGTTGATATTGCATTTGAGTTATATTGTGCATCATTAAGTCTTGTGAGATTTAAGCCATGTTAGAATTGTTACCTCGTCAAAAATATATCGGGAGTTGCGTTTTGTTTTATTCGCACGTGTTTATTTTGGATTATTAGTCCATCTATATCTCCAAAATGCTCTTTACCACCTTTAGTTCGCCAGAGATTGCCGATTTCAGGGCTGAAATGATCAAAATGTTGCTTTAAAAACACCGTGGAGCACTTCCTGTATCACCTCATGACGAGACGGAACAGAGTATTTTCAGTTTGAGAGAAAAACGCAGCCAAAATACGCTGGAATTGCGCGTTAAAAGTGTAAATGAAGCAAAACGCAGCTCCAGGTATGTTCGTGATGCGTAAAACATTCTAACATAGACCAGAAAATGTCAGAATATGAGCCCTTTAAAGTAATATAATAACAAGAATGTATATTTAGACGAGCGATACGCATTTACAGAGCAATATTTGAAGCTGAAATCCAGTTCTGTGCACCTGAACCTCTCATATCTTTACAGAAAAAGCTTTTTTCAGATGCAGCTTTCGATATGCATACGCGCCGTTTTCGCCCCCGAAGCCAAATCATTCAGTCAAGTAAAATAAGCAATCCCGTACACTTTTATTTTTATATTTCAGCGAGATTAAAACGACTCCCCGACTTTAATTCTCATTCGCGTCTGAACAGCCCGGCGAAGATAGGAGGAGGCTTGTTGGTTGTTTCATTCAAGCGTTCATGAATCAGCTGTTACTACTATATCAGATCTCCCAAATAATGGCGGCGTGGTTTCCGAGGGCCGGGGACGGATTGGAAAATGGGCTTCTGTCTCGGTTCGTAAACAATCTGATAATTTGCTCGGCGCTATATGCAGGAAATGGAGAAGGGGGAAGGGGGGGAGGATAAGAGGAGAGCGCCGTCAATCCTGCGATCAAAAGTTGTACTAAAGCCAGAGTAACGAGAGTACTTCAAAATCATCAAGTCGTTCATGGAATTGGAAGGACAAAACGTTAAATAATGCAAAAAGATGGTATTTTCAAAGCATGGACATGAGTCAAACTGAGTCATATCTGTAGGGATGTACCGTTTTACAATTCCAATATCGACGCTATGTCCTTAAGTATCTGCCGATATCTGGAAATGGCCTTTTTTTCTCTCTAAATACCATTAAATTATTAAAACGCATCTGATAATGTCGTATCCTGCAAGTAACTGAACAACTTTGTATGAATTAAACTACAAACAACAAGAGATGTCCTGGGCCAGCTAGAATATCGACTGAACCGATGCTCGATACTGCGAATTTTCCACTATATTTTCCGATATTCAATACCAGTATCGGTCTATCCATAGTTTAAATCATTTTGTACATTAAACATAAAGCTTTTGTTACTTGTAAACTAGGAAAGTGGAAGAAGAAGAACCCATTTTGTACATTAAACATAAAGCTTTTGTTACTAACTAGGAAAGTGGAAGAAGTAGAACTAAAACTTTTACTTCAGTAACTATATAAATACTTTTCTGGTCCTGGTACCTGCTGGTTTCCATGGAGATGTTATAGCTTTGCCCAGAATGTTCCATGGTATGACATTAAACATCCTATTTAGCATTTTATTCATTACGTGTGCTCAGAAATACAGTCATTCTTTCTGTGAATAGGGCGCCTCTCCACAGATCTGACCTGTATTGTAGCCCAGTGGCTTTAATCTGCACTGTGGAACATTCTAGACCACCACCTCCAGAAGAAAAGTGAGGGAATGTTCTGCTTGGAAACTATTCTGAAAAGTCCAATTTCTTTAAAAAGTTACTCAAGTAAATGTCCTTCGCCGGTCTTAAATTATCCGAAATCAAAATATATCGGAAATGACTGCGCGACGAGGATATCTTACGGTCAATGTGGCCTCTCAGAGTTAATTTCTTACTTAAAAGGAAGAAAAAAGCTCATTCGCTCTCATGAGTGCAGGACCATCAGTCATCAGGTCCAGTCTGAATGAGATGTCTAGACACTGTGTTTGTTTGCCAGGACTTTGTTGTGGAGGGAGGCCACGCTCACGCTCGCTCAATCAGAAATGATGATGGGGCCGGGCTGAGGGCTGACGGAGATAAAATAACCCGCTGAAAATGTCATTCATAAAAAATAAAAGCAAAAAAATCCACCGTGTTGATCTTTTGTGGTGTACGAACAATTGACAACACAATTCAAAAGGTTTCAGAGATATTTTTTTGTTTTGTTTCTTTGGAAATGTTATTGCTTTTTGAAATGTTCCACAGTACGACTTTACACATATTTAGCTAACGCCACCGGAACAAGTTATAGCTCAGATCTGTGGAGCTGCAAACCTGCTCACACTAAGTTTTTCTTGTTATCTTTTACAACTATTAAAAAAAAACACATGAGACTGAATGAATGCAAGACAGCTAAAATTAATGCTATATTGTGGAATATTTGAGGTAAAGCCATAGCATCTCCATGGAGACGCCCCAACTGGTATCGTACAAAACACTAATTTCACCACATTAGACTTGAATCGATATGCAAAAATAATGCAATAATAATATAAAAAAAAAAAAACACATGTAACTGAATGAATGAGCCCCAACTGGTATCGTACAAAACACTAATTTCACCACATTAGACTTGAATCGATATGCAAAAATAATGCAATAATAATATAAAAAAAAACCACATGTAACTGAATGAATGCGACAGCTAAAATTAACGCTATATTGTGGAATATTTTAGGTAAAGCCATATCATCTCCATGGAGACGAGACATACACATATTTAAAGGGTTCATATTACACTGTTCTCTGGTCTGTTATAATGTTGTTTCCCCATTAAAAACTGTTCCCCATTTTTTTTTCTTCATTCACACTTTTATCGCACAAATCCTGCACATTTCGTTTTTCACTCCAACAGAAAACCCTCCGTTCCACCTTGTGATGTCAAAACGTACCCGGAGTCGCGTTTTGTTGCATTCACGCACGTTGAACGCACAAACCGTTTTTCACTCCAACAGAAAACGCTCCGTTCCACCTTGTGATGTCACGCGTTGATACAGGAAGTGTTTTTAAACTCCATGCACCTTCACTGTCATATGGATCATTTCAGCCCCGGAAAGGAAATGTCAATCTTTACTGAACTGAAAAAATTGTTAAAAAAGGTAAAATTCAGCTGTTAACGTGAAAACTAACACTGTATGACATCACAAGGTGCAACCGAGCATTTTGAGGTTTGGAGATGCAAGAAAACTAATAATAAAGAATCACTCAGACACATGTGAATGTAAAAAAACACACCTCCAGGTAAGTTTTTGATGAGATAACAACACTATAACACGTCTTAACACAAGAGTCAGTTGTGCATATATGGGACCTTTAATGCAATATTGCGGAATATTTTAGGTAAAGTCATAGCATCTCCATGGAGACAAGACATAGACATTCGGTAAAGCCATAGCATCTCCATGGAGACAATGCAAGTTACAGAAGACATTTTTAGAGGGTTCATATTACACTGTTCTCTGATCTGTTATAATGTTGTTTCCCCATTAAAAACACCCTTGGAGTTGTGTTTTGTTGTTTTTTTTTCTTCATTCACACTTTTATCGAACAAACCCTGCACATTTCGTTTTTCACTCCAACAGAAAACACTCCGTTCCACCTTGTGATGTCACGCGTTGATACAGGAAGTGTTTTTAAACTCCATGCACCTTCACTGTCATATGGATCATTTCAGCCCCGGAAAGGAAATGTCAATCTTTACTGAACTGAAAAAATTGTTAAAAAAGGTAAAATTCAGCTGTTAACGTGAAAACTAACACTGTATGACATCACAAGGTGCAACCGAGCATTTTGAGCCTTGGAGATGTAGACAGACTAATAATAAAAAGTGACTTAAACGTGTGTGAATGAAACAAAACACAGCTCCATGTCTGTTTTTGATGAGGTAAGAGCTTTATCATTAGACTTCTGCGTAATATAGGACCTTTAAGAGAGTGCAAAAAGACACAACTCCAGGTAAGTTTTTGATGAGATAACAACACTATAACACGTCTTATCGCAAGAGTCGGTTATGCATTTATAGGACCTTTAATGCTATATAAGCCATAGCATCGCCATGGAGACAAGAAAAGTTACAGAAGACATGTTTAAAGACTTCGTATTAGACTGTTCTCTGATCTGTTATAATGTTGTTTCCCCATTTAAAACGCACTACTGAACTGAAAAAATGGTAAAAAAAAAATAAAATAAAAATGGTAGGACGTTTAATGCTCTACTGCGGAATATTTGAGGTAAAGCCATAGCATCTCCACGGAAACGCCCCGACCGGTATCGTACAAAACACTCATTTCGCCGCATTAGACTCGAATCCATATGCAAAAATAATGCAATAATAATAATTTCATAAGTCTGGGGTCGTCACCTGTTCTCTTCGGAAAAATACATATTTATGATTCGAATTCCCAGTACATCTCCTCAGCTATACACGGGTTTGGAATACATTAGACTCGTCATTTCTATAATCACCTTGGCCTTAAAATATAATTAGAATTTCACGATACCGCTTTAATTCCAACATTGTTTTGTAAATCGTTGCAAAATATGAACCGGTAGGTCAAAGGAATATGAAAATTTAATAACAATAAAATAAATGCAAGTCCGCACTCTTCAAGGTTATCCAGATGTTACGGGAATGAATATCCGGGCGTTTCAAATCAATTCTTATGAAAGGTTCGGCTGTATTATTTATGGACGGCGAAAATGATTAGCATTACGCGGGCTGTACAGGAGCTAATTAGCACCGCGAGCTAAATCAAACGAGTCAATGTGTATTTTCATTGTAAAATTGGATCCTTTGTTCAGATTTACAGTGAAAAAAAAACTATAAGAAGTTGGTTGCAGGTTTAATTCTTCAAGTCAAAAAAGTTACTGTCCATAAAAACGATAAATATATATAAGCTATAGCTAAGAAAGTTAAAAATGCGCTATGTAACTTTCTGGTAACTTGCTTGTCCTCTTGGAAATGTCATTATTTTGTCTAGAATGTCCCACAATATGGCATTAAACGTATCTATTTCTATCGAGACAAGCCCGCAGTGCCTCCAGGCCATGTTACAAGTCAGATCTGCGGAAAGGCGAACCCACTCACTGCAGGAATTGTGTTTTTTGTAGTATTTTTGAGCAATAAAACACCTGTGATTGAATAAATGCAATATATATGAGCTTGTCTTGAAACTTTTCAGGCAAAACATTAATATTTCCAAGGAAACTACCTTGTAGAGCCAGAAAAGTTACACAGTGAACCTTTATTTAAATGAAAATGCATCAATGACCATTTTACACTACAGGATTTGAACTAAGAATAAAGTATAATTTATGTATTTTTAGAGACAATAGATTCTAACTAAGGTAAGCTAATGCATTAATTACAACATTGTTAGGTGAGCGAAGTGTCTTGCATAAGGACACAATGACAGTGTTCCCAGCAGTCTTCCATTCAAGTATTAACCAGGTCCAACCCTGCTTTGCGATGGGACTTTCAGTCAGTGCGAGAACTAATTTTATCTATAAATTTATCACACCAAGAAATTACCAAAGATAAGATCCAATTTGTGATGTCATGTGGCAATACAGGAAGTGCTCCACAGTGTTTTTAAACTTCATACATCTTTGCTAGAATCGTTTGGATAATTTCAGCCCATTTCTACTAAACGAAAGGAAAAAAACTACCTATTCATGACATTATAAGATGGAAGAGAGAATTTTGAGCTACACTAAACTCAAAAAAATCACGTGTGAATGAAACAAAACACAACTTCAGATACTTTTTTGATCAGGAAACAACATTCTAACATGGCTAAAAGTTTGCAAGAGTCAATTTTGTGTAAGGAATCGTTTAAAAGATCTGACTCTTTTATGGACGTCACAGGTTCAGCTTTATAAGAAGGATGAGTCTGAAACAAAAATCAAACTGCAGGGGTTTTATATCTTTAATCAGTGCTCCAACTCAGAATGGAAAAGTATAAAGCCGTATATTGTTCATTAGGTTAGACACTGTTATGCTTGGATAGCATATAGTTAGCATATAATTACCGCGATTTTTTATGTCATTCTGAACAAATTGAATTAAGCTAGCCCAGGTGCACTTCCCCCTCTAATGTTTCTCATTACAGACTTGTTTTATGGAAGCACCTCTGAGTCTAGTGTAGCCGAGTGCAGTAAAAGTTGTGGCGCTCTGTGTAAAATCACCAATAAACCTGATCCAATGTCAGCCGCCATTACACGTCCATTCAAGCAAACCTTTACTGCCGGACACAGCAGTCTGGAGAAAGTCACATTTACACCTGGGAATATTTCAAAACTTCTGCACTTCAGAATAGAACAAGGGTTTTGTGCGTTTCATATGTGCGAGAATCTTATCCGTCTACCTCATGCATCTATTCACTTTGTATTGAAAAAACATGGCCACTCTCTCTGTATCTTCTACTGTGAGATTCGTCTTACAGAGATAGTTCGGGTTTTTTGACATGAATCTGTACGTTGTCCCCGTCAGGAGTGTGGTTCATAAACACTGATTTACCCCCGAGTTCTTGCCCGGTTTTGGTGCTGTCGAAAGTAGTCCGGCGAGTCGGCTGGGGTCACGAAAATAAAGCGTGTTCAAAAGAGTGACACATTAGCATCACAAAACCGATGAAAAAGTCAAACCTCAAAATTGCTCGGTGCTATTTTCTCTCAAATCACTGCACGCTGCTACAATCTTTTTTCAGTTGTTTGGCGGCGTTTACGTGCTCAGACCGATGACGCCACAACGCGAGAGAGCCAACGTGAGCGCTAACGTGAGAGCTGACATGAGAGCTAACATGAGAGCTGACATGAGAGCTAACATGAGAGCTGACATGAGAGCTAACATGAGAGCTGACATGAGAGCTAACATGAGAGCTGACATGAGAGCTAACATGAGAGCTGACATGAGAGCTAACATGAGAGCTGACATGAGAGCTAACATGAGAGCTGACATGAGAGCTAACATGAGAGCTGACATGAGAGCTAACATGAGAGCTGACATGAGAGCTAACATGAGAGCTGACATGAGAGCTAACATGAGAGCTGACATGAGAGCTAACATGAGAGCTGACATGAGAGCTAACATGAGAGCTGACATGAGAGCTAACATGAGAGCTGACATGAGAGCTAACATGAGAGCTGACATGAGAGCTAACATGAGAGCTGACATGAGAGCTAACATGAGAGCTGACATGAGAGCTAACATGAGAGCTGACATGAGAGCTAACATGAGAGCTGACATGAGAGCTAACATGAGAGCTGACATGAGAGCTAACATGAGAGCTGACATGAGAGCTAACATGAGAGCTGACATGAGAGCTAACATGAGAGCTGACATGAGAGCTAACATGAGAGCTGACATGAGAGCTAACATGAGAGCTGACATGAGAGCTAACATGAGAGCTGACATGAGAGCTAACATGAGAGCTAACAGGAGAGCTAACGTGAGAGAGAGCGATACGTGTATAAGCTTATGTAAGTCATCGATGTCATACTCAGACATGTTGCGTTAATTTTCCGAGCTGTAAACATATTGAAACAGGAGCAACTCGCAGCTACAAGCAGGGCACAGTGATACAAACGGACAAAAAATAGTGCCAAGCGATTATGAGGTCTCACTTTTTCCTCGACAACAGTTTCGCGATGCAAATGTTTAACTCTTTCGAACACATGTTGTTTTGTGTAGAAAAACGCCTTATTTTCGCGACCCCAGCCAACTCGCCGGAACTACTTTCGTCAGCACCAAAACCGGGCGAGAACTCAAGTCAGTGTTTATGCACCACACAGATTCATGTCAAAAAAATGTTCATATTAACCCACTCTACATGAAATCAAGATATGAACTTAAATAATTGACAAATCAAAAGAAATTATATACTTTTTTACAATTTATTTTTATATAGTTTCAGGAATTTGCAATGAAATTCATCACTAATGCTTCAGAATAACTATGCTTTTAGTCTTAATAAACCACCAAGCGTTCAATATTTTTAGCTAAGTTGTAATTATTATAAAGTGTGACCAATTTTCAAGGAATTTAATTATAAAACTCTGCCCAAAAAAGAGAAAAAATGCAAGAAAATATTATGCTATCTATGCATATTGGTGTTTTAAACAAATTAAATAAATAAAAATCGGAACACGTGAAGGTAACAGTTGGTGATCCATGGGCACGTTCCATCTGCACACCCCCAGATTTCCGCTGTCACCCAATTATAAATGCACCCATCACGCCAGTCTCCCACGCCCACTTCCCCGCTTTAACCCGATGCAACGCGGCGTCTTGATATTTAAATTTAGATTTGTCAATTAAGTAAACCTACAGTGTCCTAGGATATGCTTTTGTGGGTTTACCGTTTCGCATCCGTTCGGGGAGCACACTCCAGTTCTCAAGCGCGCTATTCCCAGATGTACAGACCATCATACATGCGGCGCTGAAGGATAGAGCGAGGAAGAGGAGGAAGAGGAAGAGTGAAAGAGAGGTGGAGATGGAGAGGAGGAGGAGGAGGAGGGCGAATGAGGAGGTGGGAGAGGAAGGGAGATAGAGAGGGAGACCTAGAAACAGCAGGAGAGGCATCACCAGGGGAGGAAATGACAGGATTAATGCTCCACGCAACAGTGCCATCTAGTGTTCGCATTCACAGCCAAATCTCCCATACAGATGATGGCGCAAAGCAGATGTTGTCAAATAGTGGCTCGTGTATTATCCGTGCTGCGCTTGTTTCTACGGATTATAGATTTTTTTGGGGGGGGCGTATTTTGAATCTCTTAAAGGTGCGTGTGGAGGAACCGTCAAATTTATCTGGAATGTTTCACAGTTGATCTTCATGGAGACCAAACCAGACCAAGTTACAGGTCAGATCTGTGGAGAGGCGACACCGCTCACAGTCAGAATATCTTTTTTTTTAGGTATTTTTGACCAGTAAAACTACCTGTAAGTGTATAATAGTGCCTTTTAATGTCATACTGTGACATATCCATAGAAACAAGCAGGTGATGGACCCCTAACCAAACATAAAATACATTAGGAAAAAATAAATAAAAAAATTTGAAAAAAAAA
>JACN01143225.1:0-17517 GCA_000787155.1 Scartelaos histophorus | reverse complement strand
CCTCCACAGACCGAGAGAGGAGAGAGATGGAAGAGAGATAGAGGGAGGCAGAGAGAGAGAGTTCTCCGTCACATTATGGAGATTAAAAATATTCTTTAAAATCATCTCTGCTTCATTACTCACTATTTACCATCGTCTGCTGAGCAATTAATCAAATGTTTATTGTAGAAAATACTGCACTTTTTATGCGTGAAAAATATGATAAACACGGAGGGTGAAAAGTTCTGACTTCAGACAAACTTTATTGATCTGCGAGTGAATATTTTTAAAATATGAAAAACAGAATTTGTTCATCACACCATCCAAAGTTATTCCTCACTTACTTTATGTATTCAGAGCGTCCTCATTACTCACAGTGGAAATGTTTATAGGAGCTTTTTAAATGAAATAGTTTGGAGTTAAAAATAATTCTGAATTGAGGTTTACATGGAAAACACGTTAAATCTGCTTTATTTAATTCCGCCCATCGTCTGGGGGTGGAGAAGGGTTCTGATTGGACAGCAGGGGGCGCACCAACCTAAAGAAAACACATACTTCAGTGCCTTGCGCCCGCACAGTTGGCGGTGCCGATGCTTCAGTGATGTGTCTGGAGTATGTTGACCCGGGCTGCGTTGTGTTCTCAATTATTGGTTCCCCCACTCTTTATTTAGGCCATGACGTAGCCAATTTGTTGCTTTTCTTGAAGGCTAGCTTTGCCGTACTTAGCTCGGTGTTTGGTGTCAAAATGCCGACGCAGATTGTACTTCTTGACAACTGACACCGCCTCATAACACAAAAGACATACTGGTCTTTCTCCTTGGAGCACAAACAAGTATTCGGCTTCCCATCTTTCTTGAAACAGTCTTCTGTCTGCATCAACTTTTCGCTTCCTGGACATTTTGGGATCATTATTTATTTCTCAATTCCACTCGTTAGCATTGATGTGGAAACACTGCAGCGTAGTGGCAGTGAGCCGTCACTTCGCGGGTATCATAGTCGACAGGCATTGTGGGAAATGTAGTTTTTGGTCAAAGCTTTTGACTTATTTATTTTTAGACACTCAGACCTTTTAAGCTCTTGCGACACACATAAAATGACGTGGCCTTGAGTTTGACAGATATGGTTTACGTGATTGAGAAAGAAATGAATTCAGCGTTAAAATCAGAATAAAACACACACTTAGCAATTAAGTTTAATTCCAAATAAGCATTTTCATTAGGAATTAAGCGTTTACATGGTCTTTTTAAAGCGGAATTAATGGTTATTCAGAATTTAATTGCAATTAAGGTCAATAGTAATAATGCATTGGTTTTATATAGCGCTGTTCTGGACACTCAAAGATAGTTTACAGTTCATTCGCTCCATACATTGTGATGCAAACTACTAGTGTAGCCAGAGCTGCCCCGGGGCAAACTGATGGAAGCGAGTCTGCCAATCTGCGCCATCGGCCTCACCATCCACCACCATTGGTCACACACACCACGTTCATACTAAACTCCTGCTAAAACCTCTCATGCTAAATAACTTTCCACAACTCTCACACCAGAGCAGAGTTTTTCCGTCAAAATAAAGCCAAAAACACTAGCATGCTAACGTGCACTTCCTGAGTATGGGACGGTAAAACGCTTCATAATTAGATGCAGACAGCAGCAGCTCAGAGCTACGTGGCCTTTAAGTGGCTCTGTTCACACTCGCCAGAGACCAGAGGATTCTCGCATTTCTGGAGTGATCAGATTATGTAAATGTCACGTAAACAGCTCCATCTGCTGAGGAGTGATGGAGGAAATGATGCGGAAAAGGTCAAACTCGGGCAGCAAATACAAAAAAGAAAGAGAAAGAAGAAGAAAGAGAAAAAGAGTTGCTGAAGAGGTTTTTAGATTTAACCCATGCATTCTTAAGTAATTAAGTGATTTCTCCCAGGACATATTCAAACTGTCCTCGCTGGAACCTAGTGTACGAGGCTCCGCCCACAAAACAATAAAGAGTCTCTAAACATGTTCTGTGTGAGTAGTTCGTACCACAGAAGAGTAAAACCTCCTCTGTAAAAACAAAAAAGCTATTTTAAAATGACTTGTTCTTTTATACACAACGGTTCCTCTAAAATCCACTGACGAGTGTCACCAGGTGGTTTAGATGATTCGATTTTATTTCATTTCATCTGAAGGAGGAAAATGACTCGGAGAGACAGAGAGAGAGAGAGAGACAAAGAGAGAGAGAGACAGAAAGAGGGAGAGAGAGACAGAAAGAGAGAGAGAGACAAAGAGAGAGAGACAGAAAGAGGGAGAGAGAGACAGAAAGAGAGAGAGAGACAGAAAAAGAGACAGAGAGAGAGAGAAAGAAGGAGAGAGAGAGAGAGAAAGAAGGAGAGAGAGAGACAGAGAGAGAGAGAGAGACAGACAGAGAGAGACAGAGAGAGAGAGACAGAAAGAGGGAGAGAGACAGAAAGAGAGAGAAAAAGAGAGAGAGACAAAGAGATGCACAGAGAAAGAGAGAGTGAGAGACAGAAAGAGGGAGAGAGAGAGAGATACAGACAGAGAAATAGATTGAAAGAGATAGAAAGAGAGTAAAAGAGAGAGACAAAGAAAGATGCACAGAAAGAGAGATACAGAGAGATAGATAGAAAGAGAGAGTAAAAGAGAGAGAGAGAGACCGGAGGGGGAGAGAGAGTGAAACACCAAGCCTGACAGAGAGAGAGAATGAGGGACAATCTGGGATCAAACCTCCAGCCACAGCCACAGTTCCCAGAAATGCAACGAGAAATAAACTCTCACTAACAGCAGAGCGTCCCTAAGAGCTCGACCGATTCTCCAGATCTCCTAAAAGCATCGGGTTATTTTCCGTCTCCAGAAATGAACCGATCGATCAAAAAAACGAGGACTCAAATGAACGGTGTTTATTTTATCTAAAAACGTCCAGGGTGTCCTCGGCGCTGGCACTCGCTCCCACGTCCCCGCAGATCGCTTTGTCCACCGCCTCGCCGCCATTAGCAGATAAAACTCCGAGTGTTCTGCTCTGATGCACGAGTCCACCCCGGGGACACCAGGACACCAGGACACCAGGACACCAGGAAAAGAGCCAGTGTCCTTGTCCTCTACCATTCCTCACTCTGTCTCCTCGCTATTTTGACAACTCCTCACTTCCGTCTCTTTTTTTTCTTCTTCGTAATCTGTCCTAATCTCCTTCTTCGTGTCCTACGTCTACTTTTTGTGTCCTCGTTTCTTCATAATGTGTTCTAATATCCTTTGTGCCCTATGTCTCCTTTTTAGTGTTTTCATTTCCTCATAATGTGTCCTAATCTCCTATCTTGTGTCTTTATGTCCTCACTAGTGTCCTCTGTATCTTAGCTTGTGTCCTTGTCTCCCCATTTGTGTCCTATGTCCCCTAGCTTGTGTCCTATGTCTCCTTGCTTGTGTCCTTATGTCCTCACTAGTGTCTTCTGTCCCCAGCTTGTATTCTCGTTTCCTCACAAGTGTCCTATGTCTCCTCTTCTGTGTCCTACGTCTCCTCACTTGTCTCCTCATGTCCTCACTAGTGTCCCCTCTCCAAGCTTGTGTCCTTATCTCCTAGCTTGTGTCCTTATGTCCTCACTAGTCTCCTCTGTCTCCTAGTTTGTGTCCTTATGTCCTCACTAGTCTCCTCTGTCTCCTAGCTTGTGTCCTTATGTCCTCCCTAGTGTTCTCTGCCCCTTAGCTTGTGGCCTTGTCTCCTCACCTGTCTCCTAGGTCTCCTCACTTGTGTCCTATGTCCCTTATCTTGTGTCCTCATGTCCTCATTAGTGTCCTCTCTCTCCTAGCTTGTGTTCATATGTCCTCACTAGTCTCCTCCATCTCCTAGCTTGTGTCCTTGTCTCCTGGCTTGTGTCCTTGTGTCCTCACTAGTGTCCTGTGTCCCTTATCTTGTGTCCTACGTCCCTTATCGTGTGTCCTACATCCCTTATCGTGTGTCCTACGTCCCTTATCGTGTGTCCTACGTCCCTTATCGTGTGTCCTACATCCCTTATCGTGTGTCCTACGTCCCTTATCGTGTGTCCTACATCCCTTATCGTGTGTCCTACGTCCCTTATCGTGTGTCCTACATCCCTTATCGTGTGTCCTACGTCCCTTATCGTGTGTCCTACGTCCCTTATCGTGTGTCCTACATCCCTTATCGTGTGTCCTACGTCCCTTATCGTGTGTCCTACATCCCTTATCGTGTGTCCTACGTCCCTTATCGTGTGTCCTACGTCCCTTATCGTGTGTCCTACATCCCTTATCGTGTGTCCTACGTCCCTTATCGTGTGTCCTACATCCCTTATCGTGTGTCCTACGTCCCTTATCTCATATCCTACGTCCCTTATCTTGTTCCCCATGTCTTCTTTCTTGTGTCCTACGTTGATTGTCTTGTCTCCTATGTCCCTTATCTCATGTCCAACATCTCTTTGTCCCTTATCTCGTGTCCTACGTCTCTTATCTCGTGTCCTACGTCCCTTATCTTTTGTCCTACGTCCCTTACCTTGTGTCCTACGTCCCTTATCTTGTGTCCTACGTCCCTTACCTTGTGTCCTACGTCCCTTATCTTGTGTCCTACGTCCCTTATCTTGTGTCCTACGTCCCTTATCTTGTGTCCTACGTCCCTTATCTTGTGTCCTATGCCCCTTATCTTGTGTCCTACAGGGGGCGTAGGTCTCTTGCGTCCACAGTCTGTTCTTGTGAGCTAAATGCCGCAGACAGAGACAGGCCTAAATCTAATGAGCCTGTGTGACATTCATGTACAGGAGACAGTGTGCGCTCTGCTGTGGGACGTGACATTTCACTGTGGACAATCGCTTTAGACTCACATTATTCAACTTGGATCAGCCGTGGACGGTCCAGCTGCAGCCACAGAGTCCGTCATTGAATATTTGGACTGAAATTCTGGGAGTTGGCAGAGCCCGCGAAGCACGTTCTGCAGTTTTACCGCTAAGCCGAGCAGCAGCTTACAGTCGAAACCTCCTTTTTGCCAATAAATAATGATTTTTAGTACTTTCATGTTGTTTGCAATACTTCCAGAAGTTCTCGTCGCTGCGGGCCAAACTGTGCCCACTCACTGATCCCCGTCCTCCACAGCTCAGCGGGGGGCGCAAATCTATCACGAGGAGAGAGAAAGTGTCCTAAACCAAGTGTGCACAAGCCAGAAAAGGACTCTTCAAACCCTCGTACACTGCAAATTTCTCTGACCTGGCCAAGATTTTAACATTTATATCAGCTTATTCATGTTGTTTTCAGATTTATTCTCTACTTACTAGTTCTGAATTGGTTGTATAATCTTAAAAATTCTCACACACATTTCTCAGAAAATCTTAAATTTAGGCAATAAATATTTAAAAGAAACAACAATCCATTTAGTTTTCGCTGCAACGCTTCACTTGTTTTTAGATTCAGTGATACAGATTTGACTACGAATTACCAGGTTAGACTGATTTAAGGACAAATATTTAGAATTTAGCATCTTTGAAATTATTATCAGGACATTCAGACTCATCATAAACTTGTTTTAAGTCTATTTATGTGCACAGCAAAAAGTGGAGTGTTAAAATTGACTCTCACTGAATAAATTTTAACATTTTCTCAGGGTTTATAGGAGTCCAATCTGTTCTAGAGTTAATTTAACATTTTTTGAAATGCTAATTAAAACTGGACCAAAGTTTCTGTTTAACCCCAAAATCAAGAGTTATATTAATATTTTGAGAGTTAATGAATAACACTTATTCACTCATCAGGAGTTATCCTGATTTAGCTAAACAACACAGTTTTTTTTGTTTTGTTTTTTTTTTACACTTAAACACACTTAAATTAACTAAAATTATGTACAAAACTGGCTCAAACTGGTCTTCTCTGGCGGGAGTTTGAAGATGTGGGTGGGAGGTGCCAAATTAACACTAAGGTTAGTTGAATTAATGAACTTAAACCATTTCAACTTTGGCAAATAATCCCAACTCAAACCTTTATTTAATTTTCAAATTGTTAAAATACCATGGTTTTTTTTAACAATATATATTTTAACCTGAAATTTTAACCCTCCAGTTTTTGATGTTTGACATTTAGCAGAATTTAAAGCATTTTATCTCAAATGTGGCATCTGTGAACTTATTATCAGGCCATGAACACTGATCATAAACTTTTTTAAGTCGGTTTATCTCAAATTTAGCGTCTATAATCTTATTTCAGCCCATGAACACTCACAGAGACTGATTCATTTTAGTCTAGAGGGAGTTTATTTTAAGAGAAATTGTCAAGTAAAACGACTTTGCTGCATGGACAGAGAATTTTACTACTTCTGAGTCATTTTCTGATAGAGTTAAGTGGTTATATTTTCAATTTTGGCCAAGCTTTTTGCAGTGTGGATGATATTTTCCATACACCGCAGTAAACCGTGCACAGTATAACGTTGTGAGCATATGAACTGTGTGGAGTCTCATTTAAAGATGCACACACACAATCTGAGGCGTAAACAGTCTGTGGCAAAACAAAATGGAATCCTGTGAAACTGGACCAGAGTTCATGAGCGAGGACTCGTCTGAGCGCTCATCCACAGGTTTCGTTTCTTCTGACGGGGCGCTGGAGACTCACGGTTTTATCTCTGTCTGAGAGGAGAACACACACCCTGGGATGAGTTATTATGACTGAAGTCCATTGAACTACCCTAAGGTGTGAACTGAATTATTACCGAACTGAATCATTATTGCAAGATCGTTCCTGCTCCTAGTGGATAATCTAAAACATCTTGGGATTGGGGAAATGGTTCAATACCGATTTCGTTGCTTCTCGAAGACAGTTGCGTGTGATCTTTAATTCTTGGTGCTGGTTCTGTGGTTATTTGGCCAGATACCTGTAGAACCTCTGATGGAACCAAATCATTTTTTCACAAATCCTGAGTTCTTCTGCATGTTTTTTGTCCTTAAAGTGTCAAATGTTCATGTGGTGCGACCGTCCGCCCTTAACTCAGAATTTTTAAACTTCTTTAAAATGACTCTAAATCTAATCACATTTATTTTCTTTCTTTTTTGTCATATATTCTCAAGTGTTTTTAGTCGCACGTGAAATTTCATCTTTCTTTAATCGATATTTCTCCCATAATATTCAAACAAATATTGAGCGTGTTCATTTTTTCAAATCTCAATCTCATGTTCATATGACTCACAACTTAGATTAACATCCCAACCATGTTTTAGAAAATAAAACTGTTTTAAGGTTATTCTCAGACATTTTTTAAGCTCGTAGCCAATTCATGTTCATAAAAAACACTAAAAATGCTTCATATAAATGTCAAACATAAATTGATACACTGCAGACTTTAGGGATGAACGGCTGATTTGGTTCATTTCAGGCCTGGAATTACCTGGAATCTAACATGAAAAACACCACTACATGACATCACAAGGTGGAAAGCCGCATTTTGAGCTTTAGAAGGTTTTGAACAATTAACTCAAACATGTGTGAACAAAACAAAACGCAACTCCAGGTAGGTTTTTGATGTGGATACATTATAACATGGTATATGAGGCCTTTAATCTACATTCACAACACTCTGCGTGATATAAAGCCCATTTATCTGAGCCAAAGTAAATTGAAATCAAGTAGAGGCAACCATGTTTTAGAAAATAAAACTATTTTGTGCCTTATGACATTTTTTAAGGTCGTAGCCAATTCATGTACATAATAAAACACTAAAATGCTTCATATTAATGTCAAACATAAATTTATGCACCTGACATGGTAAATATTTGAAAAAGTTCAATAGAAACTACATTTTAAAACTTACCTGTTGAAAATCCATCCACGTCATTGACCCACAGAGCAAACACAAACACTATAGATCCTTGTTTTGTCAGAAAGTCTGTGGGAAAAATTAAATGTACGTCAGGAGCAAATATCTGGGTCATTGTTGATCTGGTTTATTTGTGCGATTCCACAGTGAGTCTCACACACACACACAGACCTTTCAGGCGTTCAGTCCTGCGCTCCAGACTCTGCCCACACAACCCAGACTCACAAAGACCTAATGTCCACCGTAGGCTTTAGCGCAAATTCAGTTTTATTTCATAACTTCAGCTCGTGTCGGCTTGTGTATTTGTCACGGCCTCTTGAGTGCACTTGTTTTACGCTAACACTTTAGAATAATGACACTTTTAATAGCTTTAATGAAGTGCGGACAAACACTAAATTCATAATGAACTCTTTAATGACCTAACCCTCGCTCCTAACGCCTTAAATACTAATTAAACCCGAACCATCCTTCATAAACTTTGCGTTCATTTTGTCTGGTTCGTGCTGTTACCAATGGCAGAACCAGAACATCACATATCAGGTCTTACATTTGTCCTGTGTCTCCTTTTTGTGTCCTAAACTCTTCATAATGTGTCCTAATCTCCTTCTTTGTGTCCTCATCCTCCCCGAGCTTGTGTCCTCAAACCGTCACTCGTGTCTTTGTCGATATTAATAATAAAAAAATCTTTATTTGTACAGCTCTTTTAAAAACAAGGTTTACAAACTGACACAGAACAATACAAAAAAAGCATAAAAATAGCACACAAAAACAGACAATGATGCAAAAGAATTCAAGTAATTATAATAAATACATAAAAAGAAATAAAATAAAAATGAATAAGAGTAAAATTAAGCTAAAACCAGTTATAGGAAGGACAACCGATAAAAATGGGTTTTAAGAAGTGTCTTAATTTTGCCAGTTGTGTCCTTTTTACCATTCACTTTTGTCCTGTATGTCCACATACTGCAAATTTCTCCAATCTGGCCAAGATTTTAACACTTATATCAGGTTTTTCATGTTGTTTTCAGGTTTATTCTCGACTTACTAGTTCTGAATTGGTTGTATAATCTTAAAAATTGTCACATATTTTTCTTCCATGATTCAACTAGTCAGAAAATCCAAATTTAAGCCCATTTTCCATAGTTTTCCCTGCAAGACTTCACTTGGTTTTAGATTCAGTGATACAGATTTGACTGATTTAAGGACAAATATCTAAAATTTAGCATCTGAGAACTTATTATCAGGCCATGAACATTTTTAACTTTTTTAAGTCTGTTTATCTCAAATTTAGCATCAATAAACTGATTTCAGCCCATGAACACTCACCACAGACTGATTCATTCTAGTTTAGAGGTGGTTTATTTTAAGTGAACATGCTGAGTAAAATGCTGCATGGGCTGATAATTTCACTACTTTTAAGCCATTTTCTGATAGATTTAAGAGTTTATATCTCACATTTTGGTGTTTTTGCAGTGTACTCCACCTTTTATTAGTTACCTCCAGGAACCTTTAACAACAAAACAATAACAAAGCAGTTTATCAAAATGGAGGCCCTTCAAAAATTAGCATACAAATGACGGCTGTTATTCAGTGTGTGCGGTGAGACAAAAGCCCTTTATAGCTAATCTCAACACAGTGTAAGTTATTTGCCTCAGGTTTACTCTGGGGTAGGTGCACACGGGGGAGTAATGAGTATTCGGACCACGCTGCCCACGGCAACGAGAGTGAGGGGCGGGGTCAAGATGTGATGTGTGCAAAAGCAAGAGTCTGGGGGATTATACTTGCCCTGTTACAACGTTGTTCCAAGTGGTTCCTACAAGCACAGAGGGAAAGAAGAAAGAACAAACTCTGCACAAAATGGGCTTTCAATAAAACAAAAAGAGCCATAAAACATGATAACAAGGAATCAGAACCCAGGAAAAAGGTGTAAATATTCCTACAGAGGATTTTCAGATGACATGAAATCCCAATCTACTTCAATCCAAACTAACATGTTCACAAGAGGATGTACCAACACAGACGAGAGAGCAACAGTGGACCACAGTCTGCCGTTCACCTCCACCCAAAAGCCACGGGACACTCCTTTGAGGACAGTGAGGTGCAAATCTTAGCCAGAGAAAAGAATTGGTTTGAGAGGGGAGTTAAAGAGGCTATTTTTTGTTAAGAAAGAGAATCCTTCCTTAAACAGAAATGGAGACACCATCTTTCTCCCATCTGTAACTCTCTTCTCAAACTTAATTCAAAACAAACTAGGAAAACAACAGGTAAGACCCAGAGAAACGTATTCGACCAAATAAAGTTTTATCCAGTTGACAAATTGATTTTCCTTTTACCATGTTGTTCCCTTGTTGCTCTGCCTCGAATGTTCCACAGTGTGACATTAAACAACTCTACTTTACATTTATTTAATCACAGGTGGTTTTATAGCTCGAAAATACCAAGAAAATCAGGCGTTCTGACTGTGAGCGGGGTCGCCTCTCCACAGATCTGAACTGTGACTTGATTTGTTAGGTCGCCATGATGATAGAAATGTTTAATGCCATAGTGTGAAACATTCCAGACTATTCTATTCTTTTGTGTTTTTGTTTGGCCAAAATTGAAGATACAAACACTTACATCTATCAGAAAATGACTTAAAAGAAGTGAAATTATCTGATCATTTTGAGTCAGAGTCAGCAAAAGAAATTAAAACACAAAACAAGTTAAGGAACTGGAGGGCTGTAACAAATGACAAACAAGAATGCAAGACCAGTTTGCCGCAAAAGAAAGTTTTTGAAAAGAAGAGAAGAGGAAAAGAAACAAAGCCAAACAAAGGCGATTCTCTGAGATTCATTCCAGCGATGGCGTCACTGAAACAGACGAGGGTCTAAAGACGAGTCGCTAAAATACTCCCGAACAGATAACTTCAACTGCGATTCATGTGGCGGCTGTAAACGAGCATGATTTCCGGCGTAAGGAGGAGGCAGGTTGAGGCGTTTCTATTTCTGGAGCTGTGGAGGATGGGTTGGTTGTTTCACGCATGGACCCTTAGGAGTTCTCTTTATCATTCAGTCCATTACATGTAATTTAATAAGACAAAAGACGATTTACTCTAAAGCCTTTGAATCATTAGCGTAGCATCCCGTGAGAAAAGCACCGACTGTGGCGCAAAGTGGAGCGAAACTCTTGTTCAAAGCCAAGTCATAAATATACAAGACGTCCATGTTTTTAATGCAGTCCGAATCCTGGCTCTTGGAGACACTGCGCTGGTTGAACCCATCAAATCAAACAGAAATATATAAAGTAAGGTCGAGCCTTTTGTGGTTGGTGCCGTGTATTTTAATATCGTGTCGTAAATCTGTTTCTTTTTACTGGTGTTAAAATTGACGTATAGTTCCAGAGTCCACGCAGACAGCTAGGAAATTCTATTTTAGGGTTGTAAAAGTATCGGAAATCAGATTTGTTAAGGTATCGGAATCGGTATCGAGTCTGTTTCTTCCCCGTATGATTTACAAACAAAATCACAGTTCGATTTGTCGGCTAATCCACAGTTTTCAAACCATGCGAGTCCCTCATTGGCTAATCCACCTGTCAATCACGCCCATCCGAACTCTGATTTGCCGGTGACCAGACTTACGTCTTCACATCTTTTCCACCTTCAACCTTCCATCTTGGATTGAATTGTGTGGCGTTATTGTTTGAAAACTTTGTATGAAAAAAAGTTAAAATATATGATTTCTTGGCCAAAATTTGCCTGTAAATAGTTTATTGCTACAAATATCAGACTCAATCCCCAATCCAGCAACATTTTCTGGATTGTCGTCGATATCTGATACCAGAATCTTATCATTTCTATTGTAGCCACAGCTGCCCTGGGTCAGACTGATGGAAGTGGGGCTCCCAATCTGCACCACCAGCCCCTCCCTTTGCACTGCAGGTGAACTACACTGCAAAAACTTGGCCAAAATTCAGATATAAACACTTAAATCTATCAGAAAATGACTTAAAATTTTTGAAATTATCTGGCCGTGCAGCAATATCATTTTAATTGACAAGTTATCTTCAAATAAACTCCCTCTAGACTAGAATTAAACAGTCTCAGAAGTAGTAAGTCGATAAAATCTGAGAACAAGATGAATAACCTGATATAAGTTTTAAAATCTTGGTCAGATCGGAGAAATTTGCAGTGTACAGGAAATCACAAGAGACCCTGAAGAAGACAAATACAGAGTTTAGCAGCGGCGTTAGTGTTTAGTTCCACTTTAAAACAGCAAACTCCCCTTGACGGTGCTCCTGTGCGACAGCTCTTGAGTGCTCGGATGCCCCTGCTCCCCCGGTGGTCGGCCGGTGTAATGGCGCGGGTGAATGATGGCATATGTCTGCTCTCCGGGAGGCGCAGTAAATATGAGCTGCTCACCGTGCGCTCGATACCGCAGATATGAGTCTGTCCCGGGACTGGGAGACGACCGTGATGTACGAGGGCCTGTCAGGGCACTGCGGGGGCCCACAGGCAGGGGGCAGCCTTCTCACTACCACAGGTGATTCCAGAGTCCGACTTTTTAAACATTACTATTTACGCTTAGTACACTGACAGTCAATGAAAACTATTTTATACCTCAAAAATGTCATTTCTTGAGGTTGCTGACATGCATAAACTAAAATTTAAAGTGTAATGAATAAGTTAAACACGGTAAACTTAAAGAAACACAAACACAAAGTCCCATCAGTCAGTAGTGGGTATGAGCTCCATTCACACTGATGCAGGCTCCATCCTTCGGCACATACAGGTTTGTGATTGTGGGTTGGGAACAGCCCATACGCCCGGCGATCTCACTGTAGCTCAAGCTCTTCCAGCAGAGCCAACGCCCGGAGACGCTGTTCACGTGATAGACGTGGCCTGACGACTTTCACTGGACTAATAATGGGGCCATTTTTGGACCTTTATAAAGGCTCCAAAACCAATCCTCAAATTGTTGGTGTAGCATTGAGTATTGCACCATGGGAGTTTGGGCCATATTTGAAAAGAACCCATCCCGTGTGCAATGAACCGTGACAACATGAACGACCCAAACACTAAGACATCAACAAATCCACAAGGAACATTTAAAACCCCTGAACAAATAGAAATATTCAGACATTCCTACCTGAAAGTTTCTATTGACTGTCAGTATCCGACACTGGGCTTATTGACTGTGATATGTACAGTTGTAATTGTTGATGAGCCAAACCTAAATAAACGCTACAATGACATGGAGATAAAGAAAACTGGGACATTTTCTTATTTTTCCTCAATTTCGTCAGACTCATGCTGAGTTCTATTGAATGTCGGCCGTCGATAATTCCAGTTCTCACGATATCCATTGTAAATGCGTTCCATTGCAACTGTTGGGAAAATATGGATGCCCGAGAAAGTTGAAGGTCTATTTTGTTTAACGTCAGTGACTCAATTTTTGGCTCATTTTTGCTCTTACATGTTCAGAAATCCATTAGACTCGGTATGCTTCCAGAACCCTGATTTGCTTGGCCGTTCCATTGCGCTTTCCGGAGTTGGAAGTCGTTTTTTTCCCCGATTCCCGAGCACAGTAGAACGCCACATTACTACCGCAACTACAAAAGAAGTCGTCACATGTTTGCAAATGTCTTCCCGGTTTGTGACATAATCGTGAACAGATTACGGTACTCCTTCGTTTCAAAGTCAAGTTCAGAATTAAAATTTTGTGTCAGCGCTAAGTTACTCCCCCTTCAGAGCGCCAGAGCAACACAATCAGCGTTCAGTCTGCTGATGAAACTACTGCACGTCGCGTCAGGTTTTGTCAAGTTGTTGTGCGCCGTTTTGTATCAAGTTTTTGTATATTTATGGAGAATAGTTGAGTGGGAGTGTGGGGGGACATCTTAAACATCTTCAGGCATGTTTTTAATGAGGAAAGAACATTATAGAAAGCTAAAAAAAAAAAGACACTGATTTAGCATAATGGCCCCTTTTTAAAGATCATGCTTGTGTAGTGATGTGCTTATCCGAGATTAGCCTGGACAAACCTGATCAAACGCTCTTAAAGGTTGATTTTGCATAATGTCTCCTTTATCTCGCCCCCCGCCGACTCCTCTGCTGATAAACGTGTGTGTGTTTGTGTGCGTTTGCATGATCACAGCCTCACAACAGGGTGGATCGGATCATTTACACAAAGCGACACCCGTTTCCCGCTTGTACAGTGAAGCAGATGAACAGTTTGGTAATGGACAGGGCTGGGAGGCATTGTTGTACATGAAACAGCTGCTCAGGGGCACCACAACAGAGCGACAATGAGCTGAATGACTTTTACAAAGTCTCTACCTGATTTTAATTTAGTTTGGCTCAGATAAATGGGCTTTATATCACGCAGTGTGTTGTGAATGTAGATTAAAGGCCTCATATGACACAAAATGCCATGTTATAATGTTGTTTTCCTCAACGAAAGCCTTCCAAAGCTCAAATGCGCCTTTCCACCTTGTGATGTCATGTAGTGGTGGTTTTCATGTTAGATTCCAGGTAATTTCCGGCCTGAAATGATCCAAATCAGCCGTTCATCCTAAAGTCTGCTGTGTAGTATTTAAAATGTCAGGTGTGTAAATCTATGTTTGACATTTATATGAAGCTTTTTTAGTGTTTTTATGAACATGAATTGGCTACAAACTTAAAAAATGTCATGTGGTGCGACCGAGAATAACCTTAAAATGACCTAAGACATGTTGGGATGTTCATCTAAATTGTGAGTCATATGAACATGAGATTGAGATTTGAAAAAATGGACACGGACAATATTTGTTTGAATATTATGGATGAAATATTGATTCAAGAAAGATGAAATTTCATGTGTGACTAAAACACTTGAGAAAATATGAAAAAAAAGTTAAGGAGCGGAAGGTCGCACCACATGAACATTTGACACTTTGAGGACAAAAAACATGCAGAAGAACTCAATATTTGTGGATATTATGAAATATAAACCTTTTTAACTGCAGAAACACGCACAATATCATTGACCCTTAATAAAAAAATGTCATGTTTGTTCCTTAAAAATACAAGTTAAAACAGTATAATCGCCCTTGTAGCCTTAATACTATTATAAGTATTAAATGTACCCAATGATCTGTGTGGGCAAACTTTGGGGGTCGCCCTATGATGCCTTTGAGGCCTTTGATTCTAGAGAAGGTTTACGAAATTTATGAACACAAATCTACAGGGTTTGTGTGTTAAACATGCGCGACTGAAACGAAACGCAACTCCAGGTCTGTTTGTGATGATGAAACTGCGTTAAAACAAATCAGAAAGTGGCCTAATATGGTCCGTTTAAGCTCCAAAGTCTAAATCAAACACACCAACCACAGAGTCTCCGGGTTGAAACAGTTTGACTTAGACGTTGGTGAGTCTTGGCTCTGGGTGCTCCAGTGTTCTGCTCCAGTCTGCCAATAGGCCATATGCTCCAATCAGAGAGGCCACAAGTCGCTCAACTCCAGCTCTGCTCTATTACACAGTCTGTACCAGATTATGACACATTCACTGTCGCCTCTGCTGAAAAGTGAACAGTCGTGTTGTCAGACGCCTGCACCTGCTCATTTTCATGTATTTTAGCAAAATCTGGTCTTGTCACAGAGCAGATTTGTTGCATAAGCAGCTCGCAAGGTCAAAATAAGCCCACTGTGTTCTGTCTGCGTCTAATTCTGAAGTGTTTTATGGTTCAGTAATCAGGAAGTGTGATGTTATGCTGCATTCGAGCTTCAAAACAAGGACCTAACTGGAAAGCTGCTGTTCCTTTAGCTTTGGCCGAGTACCAGGCTCTGAAATAAGTCCGTGCTTCAACTACACAACCTTTTAAAATTCTGTAATAAAATAAAATCACAAAATGTAAATATTCAGCACAAATATTTTCAAGCCTTCAAATTCAACAGTGAAAATGCTGCTGACCCATCAGTGTTAATCTAGATTAACATTGCAAAATTGCCCGCGGGCGGGTGGATGGAATGAGGTTAATCTTTAAACATGTAGATGAAATAAATCTAGATTAAAAAAAAATCTATGCCCGCCATTATTTTATACAGTTGTGCCGTTTTTTTTCTCGTCTTGGTCTCGTCCTGGACTCGAGCGCATTTGGACTTGGTCTTGTCTCAGTCTTGAAGGTGCTCTGACATGGTGTTGTCACAGACTTGAAGCCTGACACTTGACGGCTGCAATCGCATTAATCCGGCCGCTGTTGTCTGGAATAAACTTGTACCGGGTGTGGGACTGTGCTGGGTTTTTCACTGCAGGTCTGGTAAATGTGCAGAGGCTGGTAAATGGGCAACTACTGCAAAACCAGTAAGAGAAACTCACTCCAGTTGAAAAAACATGTTTGCAAATCGTACCCACTTCCTTCACTTAGAAGCAGTTTTCTGTAAAGTGTAAAGTGGAAGTTGGATTAAAGAAGGGTTCTCAAACTGTGGTTGAAGGCGCCCAAAAAAGAGGCACAGTGTTTCAGTGCAGTTTGTTTAAGCCTAAATGAACTTGAATCAGATAAAACATTGATATAAATGTGCCAAAATAATAGTAAAATACAAATAAATATAGAAAATGACAAAAATGGTCTTCATTGGGTCTTGATGGGCCGTGATCTTGGTCTTGTCTCAACCTTTAAAAGTATTGGTCTTGTCTTGGTCTCAACCCTCAGAGGTCTCGGTCTCGTCCTGGTCTCGGGACCCCATGGTCTCAAACTGATCTCAGTCTTGGTTAGCGCGGTCCTGGCTACGACATAGTGAACTCGTTGATGAATATTGCGATTTCAAATGTCAAAAGATTATAACTATAAAGCAGCCACGAGCACAATACGCACAATAATTCTTCTTTACGTCCTGGTCCATTTGATTCATTTCATTTCAAGGGCGATTTTACGATTATTGTGCAAATGCGTCAATGCAATCAAATTATACTTCACTCCACAGTCTCCAACATGTGCCCGACTGAACCGAGACACTCAACCACCACAAGAGCCTCTCCAGCCCTGTGCTTCCATTAGCTGCGATGAGTCTATGTGTTTGTCTCCCAGGGGCCAGTTCAGGGGCCTTTAGAGCCAGGGGTCCAGCTGAGGGGCCACGCTCACTTGACACAGGCCGGGCTGGTTTTGAAAAGTGCTTGTTTTCAGTCGGTTGTTTGGAGGTCGTTCCAATTATCACCTGCAAATGAGTGTTAAACTGTTCTGAGCCTGAGCCAAAAACAACAAGGATAAAAGGACGTGAGTTTAATATTACAGTGAGCGATACAGGCTTTGGAGGTGATTTTTATTTCTGTTTGGATCAATACCAATGCCAGTCTCGTCGTAAAGGTCCTTTGTTAGATCAGATTGACTCTTGAGAGCTTTAAGTCGTGTTATAATGTGGTTATTTCCTCAAAAACACACCTGGAGTTGTGGTTTGTTTCATTTTCACATGTTTGAGTAACACTCGCGATGTCATGAAATGGTTTTCAAGTTATAATAATAGCTCCTTTTACCTTTTGTTTAGTAGAAACTGTGAATACCAGGGCTGAAACTACCCAAATGATTCTAGTGAAGGTGGAACATAGATTATTTTCTGTTTGTGAGGAAAAACTCAGCCTAAATCTGCACAATTTGTGTGTTAAACATGTGAAAATGAAACAAAAAGCAACTCCAGGTCTGTTTGTGATGAGGAAATGTTATAATATAGATCAAAAATAATGTAATAAGGGCCCTTGAAATGAACTGAATATAATCTGCTGTTTAAATAAAAATAAATAAATAATAATAA